>OZ014550.1:30219604-30434604 GCA_963966155.1 Clivina fossor
TTTTGACATTTACTTAAAATTATTTATGAACCATTTTATAATAGTTTATTTAAATTTTATAATACCGAATATAACAAAAATATTCAAAAATCGAAAAACAATTTACATTTGATGAAAAACAGAAGCAAAAAGTTATTTGGAAATTAACGATAAAAGCAGTTTTTCAGAGAACACGAGCCTATGTATTTACAACTGAAGAATATGCAGATATAATTTTTATATGTATATTAAAACGTTTTCGGTGATAGTAACAAGACGAAGCTACTCACAAGAGAAATGATCCAAATATCTATCACATGTCGCCATCGGGCATACATTCAAGCCGAAAGTTGACGTTTCAAACAATTATTGTAACTTTTAAACTCAAATTTGTATGTTAAGTTTTTATGACATAACTCCTTAATTGAAAAGAATCAAACATATGTTCACATAATTTGTTTTTTCTTAAAATCGAATCGGCTTTCATCTGTCAAGGTTTGTCATAGAGCTAATAAATCACCCTGGATATAAACAATGCAACACATTCTTACCTGCCATCATGTACAATAATTGTTTGTTGATCATCTTCCATATTTATGTCATCATTACAATCCACTGCTACCTCTTCTACAGCTTCAATATATTCAACATTGTCATCCTCATTGTATGTGTCTTCTTGATCTCCAATTGTAATAACTTCATGTAAAATATTTCCTTCGCCTGTACCATCTATTATTTCTTGACGTTCATCATACACAGGTACATCCAAAAGTTCTATATATTCTACAGCTTCTTCATCTTCTGTCACAGATGCCATATTTTGCTTTTAAAACAAACACAATTATTATATAGAACATATTTATACATATAATAAATAAGTATATTATATGTATACATTAATATAAATAACTTTCATGGTAATTTGAAACAGGTTATTTATAAATTCGAATTTTGACAACTAAACTCACCAATCGGTATTTGAAAAATCATATATTACCTACAAGAGCAAAATGGCTACAACTTGTCGATGTATTAATCGATAATTGCCGACACTGCTCAAATTTGCCAATACAATTTTTTTTTAGCATTATTATTCATCTTTATTGTTTCTTTCTTTTGTTTTTAATTTTATTGTGATCTAACAATTACAATTTATATATAAACTAAGAAAATAAAATTTGATTTCAAGGTAACTTACTTATCGATACAGCACCTGCTGGTTGCACGAAATGCCAGAAACGATGGCGCTATATTTTTTGAATTTCAGCTCCCAGGTCTGTATCTGTCGTCTGTAAACATCTTATGGAACGACAATCAAAATTTCAACTTACTTTGTATAATTTTTAGTATTTAAATTAAACTTGGTGTATACTATTATTCTAAAAATTACAAAATTTAAAACTAGTGTAGTAGTACACAAATTTAAATAAAAGTTCTTAGAATTTGTCAATAGAACTCATTTTAGGCTAATTAAATACGTAGTAAACTTGTTTTACATCGTCAAGAGATAATTTTTGTTAATTACCGTTTGAGTTTTGATAAGTTTTATATTAAATAAAAATCTTGAAATTGTGTTGATTATATTTAAGCAAAAATGATAATTGAAGGTGGTAAATTTAATTTAGATAATATGGAAGAAATAAATTTAGACGGAAATTATGAAATAAAAAGTATAAAAAACGAAGAAGAATTAGATTTGGAAAGCTACGATTTGTGGAATATAAGAAACCAAGCAATATATTTAACCGGCAATGTTCTTTTCAAGACAGATACAGAAGACATTGAAAATTTAATAAAAATATTTATAAGATATACGCATAATCCGTGTAATGATTTACCTTTAGATTTATCGATTAAAGCAGAAAAAGTTATGATGGGCGGTACAATTTGCCCTACAAGAAAAGTGTTATTCGTTTATAAATCTAAAGTATTTGTTGCTTACGGAAGATACATATATGGCTATGACAAAAGATTTGTTATTATTAAACGTGGCTCGGCGAATATTTCAATTGATAGCAATAGTGACGAAGATTACGAAGAAGAAAAAGAACATATAATTAATAGCGATGAAATTACTTTATATGCCCCTAATTGGGATGAAATGAACACCAATGAATATGTTTACTCATTTATGATATATGATAAAGAATCGGAAGTAGTTGATGCATTTGGATTGTACAGATAAATTTATTATTATAAAAACTAATTTTATTTTTGTATTCATATTTGTTATTTAGTATTATCATAATGGAAATGTATATGTAAATTTAATATTAAAAATACTTTGCAATGTATGATTGAATTTTTTTGATAAACCAAAATCCACTTCTATCAACAAAAATATTATAGCAAATTAATATAAATATTACAAAAATAAAATTTAATGACAAAATACAACAAATTATTTTCTAAATGTTTTACATTTTAAATTTATTAAAAATAAAAAATTGTGATGTTATTACTGGTATTAGATTTATCAGTTAAAATCAGAAAAAAGTTATGATGGCGGTACAATTTGTGGTACAAGAAAAGTATTTGATGCTTACGGAAATATTACCGTAACTTATCCCAAAAATTAAAATTGAATCAAATATTTGATATAAGAAATTAAATGGCTTTAGGTTAAAGTTTATGTTATTTTTTATTTAATCGAATGAGTTCTGAAAGATGTTTTACTTTGATATCAGAATAGTTTACAAATTATTCATTGTAAAAATGAAAAATAAACTTTAAGGTTATAAGAAGTTTTTGTGTATTTAACGCTTTACCGCTTTAATTAGTGTAAATTTGCAATTTAAATTGTGGCACAGTTTTTGGACTGGTAACATTCTAGGTAATGAACAAAGGTAATATTACCCGTTATACATTGTTTATCTCGGCCAATATCACTAACAAAATTTATGTATAAGGAGAAATATTAGGTAGATAAAATATAATAATAAAAAAAAAAAAACTAGTTACGTAATTTATTTGTGCTACATTTGGAAAATAAACACATCCTTTTTTTAAACGAAATTATTTTAAGTTCACAAACAGGAATGTATTAGAATTAAGAAAGTACACAATAGAATGTGCAAGTACGTTTTTAAAATCTGGCTGCGGATACGCACCTACAAAATATTTGTATACAATATAAATGGCACTATGGCTCATCAATTAATTATAAAAATACTGTTTTCTTTCTAAATACATTTTTATAGTTAACTACGTTACTACAATTTATTTAGGACAAGGTCTATTTGAAAAGTTAGTCTTTCGAGCAATAAAAAAAGACTATACTTTATTTCAAATCATACAAGAGTTATTTTTCGGTGCATGTTTTCAAAAACGCTACGCTATAAGTCAACCTTCTCATTATATAATATGCATAGTGTTTATTAAATAACAAAACATCAATAACACGGAATATAATAATATATATATAATATAAAATATAAGTTTTAGTGATAATACTCCAATATAGATTGAAATAAAGCATATTAAAGTCGACGTGCCCAAAATCATCGACAGTACCTTTTTTATTACAACTTCAGTAAGAACAACATTATAAAGTAATGAAGTACTTCATATATAGTGCGTTCATGAATAATAGATATCTCACGTGTTTATGCCTAATTTATAAGATTAATTGTTGTCAGTAAAATGTCACTTTTAAATGTCATATTATTATTATTATCATTTAAAATAGTTATTTATATATATATATATATATATATATATATATATATATATATATATATATATATATATATATATATATATCATCTTGATTCAAACTCTATTACGATTGAATGCACTATAAATATTTCAGATATGAGATGGGGCCTTTGCTATTTACAATTTATGAAAGACTTTATATTTCATGATTCTTTGCTGTAGTCATTTCTTAATTTATTCATGACGTACTGTATCTGTATGTTTTTAGCTTACTTTCATAAAAATTTATTTCTTTGTTATTAAATTGCTATCAATTTTAAAATATTGTTTACTATATTTACAATTTAAAAAGTAATAAATTTATAAACCGGGAACGGATTGACAAAGAAAATTGGTTTGAGAAACTTCATAATACAAAACTAACATATAAAATGCGATAATTGGGGAGCCAGTCCGCCTCTGGTAAGATAATATATATGTCTTTCTAAATAGCAATGAGACCATCTCTAGCTATAGTTACAAACGAAATTAAAAAAAGAAACCAAAAAATCCCTGATACAGTATCCCTGACTATTTATAAGAGAGAAATATATATATAAAGAGAGCTAAAAATAACTGTTTAATATGAATTTATAAGTACTTTCTTTCGATTCTTAGGTTTTCTTTTTCAATTTGTTTCTTAAATTGCAGCGTATTTTAAAAATACCGAACAAATTAGAAATATCTAAATCTAAGTTTTATTTATATTGTCATTTAAGTTGAAAATTATGTACATTTTAAATAATATTTAATAGCACCTTATAAACAACCCTGTAAGCCAGTGTTTTTTCAATCGCTATTCTAAATAATAATTATTTTATGGAAGAAATTTTAAGAAAAAAATCATACTAATTATTAGTTAAAAAACACCTGTTTCAAGATACTTTACACTGTTATAACAGTAACATGATTACATTATTTTTATGTGCACTTTAAGAAACATTTTTTTAAATTACAATATATCACAGAAATCAAATAGCCATTTCATTTTTTGTGCAGGCCAATCATATTTTTCACTGGTCAATGAAATATTCATATTTAGTATAGAAATCTATTTAAGTATAAATAAAATAATTAAATTTATATATATATATATAAAACACTTTACATATTAAAAAGTAAAAATATTCGCTAACAGTATTTTTGCTATGTTTTGATTTTTTTTCAATTATTCTAAGAAAATAAATTTTAACATAAATTCGAAATTATTTCTATCACACTTAAATAATCTCGCATCTAGTCTTTTATAAAAATATATAAAATGCATCTGTACAGTTTTCCTCTAAAAATAATATTTTAAGCACAAATCAAATACTGAATAATATTTTGAATGTTTAGATCTCGAAAGAAAGTAGTAACGTACAGGGAATTAGAATTATTAACGATCTAAGTACCAATCAAATTGGTATAAATTAAATAAAATAATCTAAAAATATATAATCAGTTATCACATGTGTTGGTTACTATTTGCAACAGGAACGGTTAATGATGAGTCTTTACTGATCATGGGCTCCTCGATATCGATTGCGTCATCTGCATTTTCTTTCTTCATTAGTTTCATATGTTTTCGTTGGTAATTTGGATCGTCCCATGGTTGTACATCAGCCGTACCAAATATCTGTTAGACAAAATTTCAATTACAATAAACATTCCTATATCCAAACAAAT
Organism: Clivina fossor; assembly: GCA_963966155.1. Classification (NCBI taxonomy): domain Eukaryota; kingdom Metazoa; phylum Arthropoda; class Insecta; order Coleoptera; family Carabidae; genus Clivina; species Clivina fossor. The sequence continues at coordinate 30,224,948 of OZ014550.1, forward strand.
CACTTTTCATGATACATTTTCTTTTATTCTTACCAAAAACACTCTCAATCATGCCTACCCATCGAACATCCACACAAACGTATATCGTCAATATCACTCACGAATATATTATTTTAATCAACCGTACACATTAGACATTCACTCAAGATGACCGAACCATCTTAACTGACTAAACATCAAATATTTGCAATAACATTTTTTTTTCCAATTTTGCACTCTTCATACACCAATTCATTTCGTATCCGATCTCTTCTAGTTACACCAGATACCCCACGCAAAAATCTCATTTCAACAATAGTCGTTCTCCTTTTATGCTTCTGCAGGACTGAAATATAAAAATACTGAAACGGACGCTGCGATAGTCGAAGCGGTCTGAGAGAGAAAGAAAATTCTCCTGTAATAACCTATATCGCGAATGAGCCATAATCTATAAATTAAAACGAAAGCAATGTGCATGGAAGTATTAAACATTGTTATGCCATAAGAAAAATAAACGACCATATTTGTAATCTGGTTTAATATGTAAAATGGTTTAATTATAATTCTGCTTAATGTATCTATTAATAAAAATTATTATATTTCAGTGTTCTGCAGCCAAATCTAACATCAACGTAGGCAACTAATACTGCATTGTATACACTTAAACGGGGAACTTTTTCTGGATACATTTCTAGTAAATGTACTCAAAGCATCGAAAATCTTGCAACCAGCATTTACTCGCCTTTCAATCTCTCGGTCAAAGCGGTCATCCTCAGTCAATAAACTATTCAGATACATAAACGCATCTACCTGCTCTAAACGTATACTATCAACAGATACATAACATTCAGTCATTAAATCACCCTCTTTAAATACTAACACTTTGCACTTATCAATCAGCACAAAATTCATATCTTTGAAACATTGGCATTTTTGAGATAATGCCGAAAAACTAACATTGTGCAAAAACGACACATTTCTAGTTTTCAAAACTGTTTGCTAAACAGTAGAAGTCATTTTACTGATAATTTTGATATGTGCCTCTTTCCTATAAATGAACTGATAAAACTGTAGTGTGGTTTGTTTTTAAAACGTTACAAAAATAAATTTACTTATTTATAAATCTATAATTTATATAATATACAAAACTATCTAACATAATATATGACTTTCTATTAAATTTGTCAATAACTTTTAGACATTTTAATAAATGTTTTTTTTTATAGAATTTGAACTAATATTGATTTTGATAAGATTATATATTCATTTATTAATATTATCTCATTTTGCTAAGAAATTAAAATCTTAAAATGTATAACAAGCTGTAACATCACAAAACTTAATATGTTTAAATGTCAAATTTAAATTTGCGCATTAAAAGACTGGATAAACCGACGATACTAAACGATTGAAGTGGTAAACTAAAGTTTAATGAAGCGTATATCAAAATGTAACTGATTGTGCTGAAAAAGACCAACCAGTTCATTTGGTTCAATTTCGGAATACACTAGAAATGATAATGTATGCTTTTCTGTAAGTACCTGATACATGACGTACGTGCCGCAGGCAACAACAGCTGTGACAGCGAAAACTTGACGCCACGCGACCAGCGTATGACCGTCTCGTGTCAGATAACCAGCTGCCAGCGGCGAAAGAAACGATGCGGTCATGTGAATGGTTTGAGCGAATGCGAGCACTGGACCAGCGAGATTTGGCGCAATGTCAACGACATTCGCCATTGCGCCCGCATACGCTGCCGTTATTAGTGTTACCGCTGCGAACCACACCACCAGGGCAATGATCACATCGCAACCAGTATAGCCGATTAGAATGCATAACAGACCAGGTACTACTTGAGCTGCAAATCGAAACATTAAGTTGTTTTTTTTTTCATTTCCTTCTTTATTCATTTGTGTACCGGTTTTTGATTTCGTCCAATTAAAATAAACGCAATTCGCAACTCATAAACTATGTTAAAGTTTACTACAATTTCAGGAAATTTTATAATTATTGTTTTACAAATTATATACACTTCTGGACAAAATTAATGCACTGATTTTGTTGATAATAGAAATACACGTAAACTTAGAAAGCTCTAAAATGGACCATACTAATCAGAAATTTACAAATGTCGTATTTTCCAAGTAAATCTTTTGATAGCGGCTTCATCATTTTCTGGGGAAGGTTTTCTTACAGAGTAAATGAAAATGCTTGGATGCACAAATGTATATTAAAAGGATCCTAAATGAATTTGTTTTAGTACAAGACAATGCCCGGCTACACACACTGCGATAAAAGTTACCGGCTATTTACTAAATTTATTTTAAAATATTTAAAAATAAAATTTTGTTATCTTAATTAGTTTCTCCTGCATATTTCTTAATAATTTTTTGATTTCTTTATAAAAAAATATAAATTACAAAGTACAATATTTAAATTCAAGTGGTGCGTTAATTTTGTCCAGAAGTTTTATTTAGTTTCAAAATGACAAAATTGATCAAAATTATGATAGTAATAATTTAAAAATTAACTGATGATCATATAAAAAAAAATGCTTTGCAAAACCAATAAACTTACCAAGAGCAGTAAAGAGTTTTCGAACATTAGTTAAAGACATAATATTTTTGGTGGCTAAACGATCGGCTACGTAGCAAAACAACACAGACGACAAATAACTACAGATAAACGGTGCTCCCGATAACAATCCATTCTTCTGTATACTAAAACCTAATACGGATCGCATATATTGTGGTCCAGGCACAATGAACGTGTAATGCACCCAAATTCGTCCGAATGTCGTTATACCGATCGACCAGGCTGGCAACGATGTTAGTATATCTCTCCAAGGCACTCGACGAGCACGACTACTCGCCCATGTACTAACAGTATTCTCTCGAATATATCGTGCTTCCGCTTCCGTTATTCGTGGATGGGTTTCCGGCGAATCAAATGCAAGGAGATACCAAAGAACACACCAAGCACATCCTAAAATTCAAATCACACATATAATTTCTTTGTTTTCATTAAATAATAATAATAATAATAGCAATATTTATTATCGCTTTAAGCATTACAAATTAAACTATATATATATATATATATATATATATATATATATATATATATATATATATATATATATATAATTCAACATAAGTATAATAATAATAAATATATGTAGAAGAAAAACATAGAATTAATATATCACAAAAAATGCTTTGGTAAAACTCTTAAGTTTAGCAAGAGAACAACAGAAAAAAAATTAATGGCAGATATAGTTCATTTGTTGATGTAACAATTCTATTTAAAGATTAATTTTTTTTATTGTTCATATTCACTTGATCTTTAATTAAAATTGAGATGTATCTTAGATTATTTTTTTAGAACAAAACATTTAAAGTTTGAGAATTTCAAATTGGCAAGTTTTTCCAATTTGTTTTTAAATTTAAATCTAAAACATCAAATTTTTATTTTACTATGTGTGTGTGTGTGTGTGACAGAAATTATAAATATGGTAAATATAATTATGAATACCAGGTTACATATATTATAAACCTGTTTTGTGTAACTTGTCACCTTGTTTAAAAAGTGCTTTTAATTAAAAGAACTTTTAAGAGGGCTTACGAATAAGGATCTGTTTCTTTTTAAAAATAATAATAATAATAATAATAATAATAATAGATTTGCAATGCTTACCAATTGTTCCCGTAGTGTAGAAAACAAAACGCCAGCCAAAATAAGCAATTATAACACCACATAATGGGTAAGTTAATCCGATGCCAATACTAAAACCTTGAAACGATGACATAAATCTACTTCGTTCTGGAACAGGTATCCAGTGACCAACTAAAGCATACATTGCTGGCCACGTTAATCCCGATGCAAAACCCTGTGATCAAAAATCTATTCTATAATCAATTTGTTCATATATCAGAACAGTTACTAAATTCAATAACATAACATAACTATCTTAAAAAATCTTAGAATTATTCTTTAACATACACAATCACGCCATATACCCAACAAAATGGTGTGACACAAACTCTTTCCACTATCCCGAAATCAGTTTCCTCCAAACATTCCTATCCAGACAAGCAAGTCTAGCTTCATCCACATTCATACTCTGTCATTCTTCTATTCCTACTACTTGGAAACTTAAAAAAAAAGAAAACATTGGTCCGTTGTCCAAACTCCCGGGTAGCACATTGAAAAATATTTTTAGTTACTCTGTTCAAAAGTAAACTAAAAAATCTAGAATGTAGAGAATTCAGTTCTCTTTTTTTTTAGAGAGAAAATCAAGTCAATTGGACCAATATTTTCCAATATATCTTCTGGATAAGTTATAAAAACATGGTTTCGAGTAAAACGCGGTTAAAGTTTGAGATACCCTATCTACCTGACACGACTTTGTAAAACTCGCTCTAACTCCGCAACAAGTTCTAATTTTGAAACACCAGTTTAACCAAATATTCTACACACTATAAGCTTTCAAAAAATTTAAAAATTTTTGAAAATGTCAGGGCGGTGTCCCCCCTTACGGGAAATTATTTTATTTCTTTAACATGTTGCCAATTTTAATAGAAAAGATAAAATAAAATATATCTATTTTTATGTTTTACATAATATAAATTATTGATAAAATTCAAAATAATATTTACAATATAAAAGCGAAAAATATTTATGTAATGCTAATAATTTACAATAATATATTAATAAAAATATTTCACAATAATTATTGTTTATAAGAAAATTAATAATGAAAATAACCACATTTATTTAATAACGGTAGACTTTTCATGGAATATAAAATGAATTATTATTCTAATTATTTGAGAGAAAAAAAAAATATTATTTTTTTATACATAATAAATTGATGTTAATTTCAATGCAAATGCAATTCAAATATTTAAATTACATATTTTGAATCTGGTTTTTACACAAATTTAAATAAATATTCATTTGATATGTTAAACAGACGATTTATATTGTTTTGATTACATATGACCAAATTTTATATGAAATATACCGGGAATTCAACATTGTTCTTCATGTGACTAGGAAATTCGTAAAATGAAACGGCTTTAAGTTGTAGTTAGTGTATTAATATTTATTAATAATTGACGTATTCAATGTACATCTTCATCAGACGTTAAGTTTATCGAAACGTCCATTATTAATAAATATTAATACATAACTTAAACCTAAAGCCGTTTTATTATATACATATAATGAGTTCTGAATTTTATGTTAGAAAATTCATTATATTATCATCATTGCGTTCCAGTTTCCAGTAAAACTGTCGAATGTTTTATTTCATTAACACGTGTTAGATTCTAGTTAGATGTATTGTATTTTTCTTTCTTTTTTTTTACATGATAATACTGAATTAAAATAAAACGAATAATTACGGGATAGTGGAAAGTGTTTGTGCCACATCTTTTTAGGTATATGGCGTGATGCATCCCAAATTGTTTTTCTATAATAAATATAATACCGTAAAACTGCGTTCTCACTGAAGCAACAATAACAAAGTCTTGTTTGTTACAAGTAATAAATGTATACATATTTACAATAGAATCACAATAGAATAGTGACGAATATACCACTTTATAGTTTTTAAAATAATGCCGTTTAAATAACTAGTAATGAATAACAGTGTAGGTGCCCAATGTTTTCAAATGAGAATAACTATTATAATAAAATATTCAAATAAACTGCAGTATGTGGTTGGACATCCTTTTTACTAATAACAAAATACAGTAAAAAAAAACTCTTGATTAAAGAAACGTATTCGTCAGTATTCCACTGAGAGTCATCAACTATTCATCTGATTACGTTAGTTCGGTATAGAGTTGGTATTTGTTGATTCATTATTTGAAACTTCCAGTTATAAGAAGAAATCAATAAAAAAATCCTTGTTGTTTGCTCTATACAAAGTGCGAATGCAACTTACTTAATAAATATACGTGTTGATGATTACCTGTATACATCGTAGAAGAATGACGAGCGAATGATCAATGACTGCTGCAGTTGGAATACAAAGCGAGCATATCGCCGTTGCTAGCTGAGCCCATCCGAATACACGTTTCGTGCCAAATCGTTGCGTAGCAGCACCGCCAATCACTTGCGATACAATATATGCCCAATAAAACGACGCCAATATATAGCTTTGAATATCGGGAGACCAATCTAATGTGCCACCATAATCCACTTCGTCAGTTAAATCATCTAAAGTCTACATTCAAATCTATATTAAAATTTTCTTTCGATTTTTACCGGCTAAAGTATTAGTTTCATTAATTCCAAATTTTATCTATGTATTAGTTATTTAAATAATAATGATAATAATATTGAACAAATCAATATTCATAAGTGTATATCTGTGAAATTAATATAATAATACTCAAATGTTGAGATTTTTTCTCAAAAATTTCACAAGTTACTCAATCATTGAATCGGCTTGTTAATCATAGATACGTGCTTCGCTCTTTAGGAGCTCGTCCGAAGACAATTGATGCAAGTGTTATTATGTCTAGCTGGCTTTTATGCTAAGTAAATTGAAACGATGTTGTTGAGAAACAATAAATACCACCAACGCCATTTATACAATAATGCAGTAAGCATTTATATCATTATTCATTAATTTGTTCAATGTTATTATAAATGCTTAGAGCATTATTGTATAGATGGCGTTGGTGGTATTTATTGTTTCTCAACAACATCGTTTCCATTTACTTAGCATAAAAGCCAACCAGACCACAACATCAAAGCGCACCATACTGACGACCTCCTAAACTGAGAAACATGTGTCTATGGTTAACAAACAGATTCAATGATTGAATAACTTTGGAAATTTTTGGGAAAAAATCTTAACATTTGAATATTATTAAATATATATATATATATTTCGAAGATAGTTTCGGTATTTTGAAAAACGAGAATAAAAAATACTGAATATAAAAACATTAGATACGAAGTGTCCCTAATTGTTTGTCTTCATAGATTATATATTTTTGAAATGCTTAAGAAGTGCCTTTTTCAATGCTATCTTCTTTCTAAATAGGTTCCATTTGAAAAATAAAAGTTTGTGTTACATTTTAAAAACGATAAAAACAAGTATATACAATTTATATAGGAATAAAATCTCCTTTAAAATACCGTATTACTTTTTTTTCGTATTTTTATACAAAAACTAAATAATCTATCATTTTCAGTTTTTGCGATTTACTTGAAATTTGTATTAGTCATAAAAAAAAACAAATTATAACAAGATAAAATTCATTTACACTGATAATAGTAATTAAAAAAAAAACTTTTTTTAATCATTTACTACTAAAATTCATTAAATATTTTTTTTCAATTATAAGTAGAAAAGATAAAAATTTAAAAATGTAAATAATAATCATATATTTTATTCTACATAAGTTATAAAAATTTATTAAACCAATGACTTTACTACAAATTTCAACAAAAACTTCTAACTATATTTTTTTTCAAAAAATATATGATGTAAGCCCGTGTAAATTTTACATCAATTTAATTACAGAACTCTATTTTAATAAGGTTAAAAATATTGCGCATTAATTATTAAAAAAATCAATGTCAATAAAAAATTTATATTATACAAATAACAAATTAAATCAAATAAAAAATCAATCAATTTTTTTAATCTAATAATAATTTTAAAAGACTAGATACATTTCTCGTGAAACATACTATAGTAAGACTTATGCATAGATAAAAAAATAGTTATATAATATATAAAAACATCTAGATATGTTTTTTTACAAAAACAATAAAAAAACTCCTATATTTATGTTATTTCAGTTAATAAATATTAAAAAAATAACAGAAACAATTATTTGAATACATGTAATCATTTCATAATACTATGAGTAATTTGAGTTATTTGCAAATTATATCGAGAGACTATGAATCGTAAAGCGTTGCGCGAAATAAAAACCTATGTCCTTGATTATAAAAAAATCATGTTTTAATGCTGTATTATTAATGACATATTAATAAGTACTTTGAAACGAGAATGCAGAAAAAAAAATCCATTAAAACCATTTTAAATTACGTAATAAATAACATTATATGTGGTGCAAAAAAAAAAAACTTTTTCCAATAACTTCTATTAATGTTAATTTTATACAACAAAAATATATATTACCTTTCAAAAATAGCGATAAATGAACTAAAACATGTAAGTCTTTTATTTCTAACTATTATTTTCGTTGACTAATAAAACTTCATAACAAAATTCCAAAACAAAGAATACTAAGTTACTACAACTTTATCAATTTTTGTCAAAATAATATTTTGATAAAATTATTTATAGAATTAACGAAAAATATGTGTGTCATTAACCATGTTTTCGAAAATTCTATGCGTATTTATTTGAATGAAAAGTTTTTGCCTATCTAATAAAATTTATCTATTTACGTGATCTAATTACGTCATTGGAACAGACACATTGTCTGATTGTGTTCAATTCAAAATTAGTAAAATAAATGTGCTATTAGTTCACTATGTTTATAAAAAATTTAAAGTGAATTAATTTGTGAGAAAATTAGATGACGTCGAAATATTATAGAAAAATGTGACAATTTCTAAATGACTATATGATATAGAGTAAAAACTAAACATATAATTGAGTACCTAATTGATAGTTACATTATTTTGAATAAATATTTATTCTTTGCACGTCACAGCAAAATAAAATTAACTAGTTAATTAAATATTTATATATTAATAAAAATATGGAAATATCAAATCAAATAAGGTTAAAAAAAAAGTAAATAATTCCTATTAGTAAAACAGAAATTATTGTTGCGTACCTCATTACTAGTCACATTGAAATTTTCTTCTGAATCTTGCACGTCATAACAATATAATCTTTCACCAGCAGCAGATGCATTTTTATTATCAACATTATGTGGAGATTCTACCATTGCAACAATAGCTAAATTGATGTCCGTTCGCATCATGAAGGAAACCAAAAATCCGGACCATGATAACAAATATAGAACAAGCCTAGCTGGAACATGTCCTAAAAAATGAAAAACAAACACACACATTGTAATATAGTGTTATTAAAATCAATATCATTTTATCTATATAGTAAACAATTGATTTGATTGTTGTTCGAATAATTTCAACATCAAAAAAAAAAAAAAATGTTTTTAAAATATCTCACGCACGATTAACCTCTTTGATAAAACTGCAGGTGGCAGTGCAGTCCATTTAATGAATATAAATAATTAAAACAAATGAAACGTAATTGTTGTTAATTGAAAACGAGCAGCACATGTATTAAACTAAGTTAAGTTAAGTTAAGTAAGTACGTCTACTTGCTACTAGGTTACAAATACAAGTAGACTGAACTAGCCATAGTAAATGATAATATAGACAAACAAATGTAAACAAAGTAAGAGATAACGCACTTGTTCAAAATAGGTGTATGTAAAAACTTACCGCAAATTAACATACAATTCTTTTCCGGTTTTTTGTAAACCAAATTATTGCCGTAAATACTATTTTCAGGCATGTTTTTTGATTTGATTATATATATATATCACCAAAAATCTAATTAGAATCATTGAAAAATTAATCTCTATATAACTGAAACAAAATGTAGCGCATACTATATTGTTAAAAGAGAGAAAAAAAATGCAACGATTCATGTAATTGAGATCACGTCATCATTTCGAAACAGCAAATTAAGTATTGAGCGTATCTGAAATGACAAATAACATTTGTACATGTTATACATATTGAAAAAAAAAAAAAGAAAAAAGATTCAATTGAATTTAGAACATACACGCGCCAATATCAAGACGATTATTATACGAGAGCGAACAGGTCGAATTGAAACTCGGCTCAAATGCACATTGTACTTTGTACATTCAGGTAATCGTTATGATCTGATGACGAAGCAAAACTCAATCGCGCCAAAAACACAATTTGTTTTAAGTTGATAATCAATTGGGCTTGACTTGTGCATTCAGGATAAACATTTTGTGACAGGTCCTGGAGTATATAAACAAAATATTTATTATAAAATTAGCAAAAAAAAGAGCCAATATATTTTACTACTTCATAAAACTGACATCCAAAATTCAAAATTTTCATAATACACAGTATTCCCCGTAAATATAAAGATAAAAATATAATAATACAATATTAGTGTTAATAAATATGAATTATACACGTGTCTAACTAGTCTAATAAGAATAGTTTAATAAATTATAGCGAAAACAAGTTCTTTTCACATGCAAATACACCTCATATATATATATATACATCCTTGACACACTAGTATTATGTATTTATTAACATATGACCCGAATTAATAAACTGATAATGATTTGTACTTTTCAAAAAAATTAATGCACACTTTTCAAATTGTCAAAATTCAAATGCAGTAATTATATAAAAACATAAGATAACTATTATATATATTTTATTTTTAATATTTTTCTTAATTAAATTAGCAAAATTAAATAACAATTTTATATTTTATCTTACCTTAATATGTTGATAATGTACGTAATCAATAATATGAAATTCCTTAACCTCCATATTGTTCAAATGTCAAAATGCAATAGTACCAATATAAAAATTAACTTAAATCTTAAATTAAATCAATACCTATATATTATAATGAATATAAGATAAAAATTTATATTTAAATTTAGCTTTACATTGTATAATAACCGATAAACACATCAAATTCACTACTAAAAAGAAAATACTAACAACGACGGCAAACACTGCGTTGACTCTGATATACAGACGATACGGTAGGGACTATATTTTGAATGCATATCATATGTATATATAAATGTTTAAAAAAAAACGATAAATACTAGCAAACCAGCAGCACTAATTTATATAACGTTCTATATAAAGCACAATATATTTTTAAATAATTTACAGATAAGACGGGAGATATTTAAAAATATAAACTATTTGTTATATTATTTATGAAAGATAATTAATTTAGCTGCAGTTTGAAAAATAATACACGTAAATAAACTATATAAAATATTTACTTAAGTTATTTCGAAAATGTTAGTAAATAATTTATTTTATTAAAACAACGTACGTTAGTTTTACTGCAACAATCAAAAAGCAAAATCCAACAATTAGATTATTATTTTTTACTCTGATAGGTGGCGCTATTTACTTGACTCTCGTTTTCTACTCAATTTGACAGCAACGAGGTTACGTGCAGTTACGTGGCTGAACTAAATTTATATTTACATATAGATATTTAGTTTGAGATATTTAATTTATTTAAAATGGTTAAACTTTTCTGTTTATTGTATTTATTGTGCATATTTTCGACAGGTTATTCATATTTTATAACTGTTGATGCACATGCTGAAGAATGTTTCTTTGATAAAGTTGAGGCTGGCACAAAATTGGGCAAGTTATATGTTTTGTAGTCTACATAAGACGTATAAAATATTTTTAAATTTTATTTATTTAGGTTTAACATTTGAAATCGCCGAGGGTGGATTTCTTGATATAGATGTACGTATAGTAGGTCCAGACAATAAAGTCATTTATCAGGGTGAACGAGAAACATCAGGCAAATTTACTTTTGCTGCCCTTACAGCTGGCGTCTACACTTATTGTTTTTCTAACAGAATGTCAACAATGACTCCAAAGGTATTTGCGACCATTTCAATATACATATTTGTATCCAATCAAAATATATGTTAAATATCATATTGCTAAAAATAGATTTGATCAGAAATTTTATGAGATACAAATACTTTTAATATAGAAGTCTGACTACACTTTAAGTAGTACGTTATTTGATATTCGAATGTTATGTATATTAAAACAATACGAATAACAGAAGCTAAAACAGCAAAATCTAAACGTAGAAAGAAAGATTTTATGTTCAATCAGAACAAAAAAAAAACAGGAAATATCGAGGGAGAAACCACTTCTTCAAATTTTGTACACCGGATTTTACAAATTTTACGTATTGTAGTCATTCTTCGTTGATTTTACGGATTTTAAACGAAATTTTCGGGAGATTTTAGGATTTTACCATAGATTTTATAAGATTTTTAAGAATATTTTTAATAGATTTTTGACAGGATTTTAAAGAATTTTAAAATTTTAATTAATGTGTACACCAGATTGTACAAGTGGTTTCCGCCTCGGGAAATATTTAATAAATATATTTTTGTAAAAAAATCTTAGACATAACTAACTTTTCACATCTACGGAATCGTTACTATTAAATCAAATCGCTAATATCAGTAAATATATTTCAGGTTGTCATGTTCAATATGGCAATTGGAGAAGCACCGAAAGAAGCTGAGCAGGGTGCAGATTCTGATTCTAATAAGAAATTGGAAGATATGATTCGGGAATTATCTGGTACTCTTACCGGTGTGAAACATGAACAGGAATACATGCAAGTTCGTGACAGAATACATCGAGCTATCAATGAAAGCACAAATTCCCGCGTTGTTATGTGGTCATTCTTCGAAGCACTTATTCTTGTCGCAATGACATTCGGACAAGTTTATTATTTAAAACGTTTCTTTGAAGTACGACGTGTTGTTTAAGGATTTATATGAAATTGTGCGTTTGGAATTGTTTGTATGTTTGTGTGATTTTTTTGTAAAATGAAATTAAATATGTTAGAAATAAAAAGACAATTTCTATTCATTTATGTCCATTTTCTAAATTAATCCTAAATATTATTGGAAACCTGTTTGGTAACAACAAAACTAGGAATCTTTAGTAGATGTAAATTTAGTGATTTTTCTCAATATTGTTTTTTTTATAAAAAAAATATTTTAAATATATAAAATCTAAATTCGTCTAGATTTCTAGGGATAGTGCCCGAAAATAATGAATATAAAACTACAACTCAAGAAATAGTATAATAACAAGTAATAAAATGAAAATATATTTCTACTTTTGACAAATACATAAAAAGTTAGGGCTCTCGTTATTTAACTTCTTGTACCCACTAGTTTTTTCTGAAAATTGAATGTTTTATTTATTTTTTAATAAGAAAATCTTTAGAGTAAACGTTTATGAAACCGAGCGTTTATTATTTTTGTTCTATACATGTAAATTATAAATAAATATAATAATTTTTAAAAGCAATGAATGGTAAATCAGTTTAGTTGGTAACATTTTGCCTTGCTAATTTCATGTTGAGATATCACTAATCTTAAATGATATAACCTATAAAAATGGATTCGTCCACCGAAAAATATTATTTATAATTAACCGTGATGTAAAAAATTTTATGTATTAAATTAAATTGATATGTACAGAAAAGACGAAATTATCTATCGCTAATAATGTGAAATGAATTTCGTGCGAAATGTTATTGACGAATCTGTCACCAACACTCATGCATCAGGTGAAGATAACAGTGAAAGTGTATTTTTTAATTTGCAAGTATTTCGACAAGGATTTGTGACGGCATTTGATTGTGCCGTCAATAGATTTTGTGAATACACTGTTAACGCCGTGGAGCATTTTCTGGTAGCGGTGATTGCGTACGTGGTACTGTGCCTCGTACTGTATCACCTGTTAAATCGTGGCCACAGTTTACGATATGAGAATGGTTTTAACGGAGCTCGAAGAGTTCTTTTTGTAACCGCCCATCCAGACGATGAGTGCATGTTTTTTGGACCTGCCATTTATCGATTAGCTTGTAATAAAAAATGTCAAGTGTACCTTTTGTGCCTCTCGACAGGTAATAGCGCTGGTTTGGGCTGCAAACGTAAAAACGAATTATTTCGATCTTGTGAAACACTCGGCATTCAAACAAGCAATGTATATATCTACAACTGTACTGTACTGCCCGATGATCCGAACGTGAAGTGGCGCGAAGACATTATCGCGAATATTGTCTTACATCATCTCGAATCATTGGATATTGACGCTTTGGTTACATTTGATAAACATGGCGTCAGTCGACATGCTAACCACTGTAGTATTTATTATGCGGTAGCGTATCTCACCATGGAGAAACAGATTCCGAATAGATGTAAGGTGTACACACTTGAATCAATCAACATATTACGTAAATACTGGCTAATATTTGATCTCCCTACTAGTTTTGTATTATCCACGCATCGATATATTCTACAATGGAGCCAAAGAAATGTTATCATTCAAGCAATGAAACAGCATGTGTCTCAATACGTATGGTTTAGAAAATTATATGTTCGTTTCTCACGATACATCATTATCAATACATTTCAACAATTAGATTTAATTGATCTTGAATTAGATCTTACAATAGATGACTAACCTAACATTATGGTGATACCGCGTACCGGTATGCGGACCAAACTTTAGGACTGTTTTTCTTTTTTTTTATAAATATATATACCTACACCTGTTAACTAAATGAATAAGAAAATATTTTGAAAAGTTTCTTAAACATTTTCAAATCTGTATTATAGTAAACTTTTTTTAAATAAAATTACTAAAAATCAGCATTACAATATTAGGAAACGTTTTTCAAAATATATTCTGTACAATTGTAAATAATGTAACAAAATTCAATTGTTGTGATTGCTTTGTGTTGGCTTTATATCATTATAAAATTATGTTATCATTTATTTAAAAAAAATATTTATGTATCTTGTTTACACCTTAATTCAGCGAAATAATCGCAGATACTTTTGTAAAAATTCTACCATTCTAAATACTATTTACATACATCATTTATTTTGTCTTTAAATCCACTTTTATAATGTACCTGAAATAACATAGTTGTAGCAGCAATTTAAGCTCTATATGATGGAAGTGTGGCTGCTGTACGAATTGATGGTTGTTTCGTGATGATTTTGGTGTGAAACAGGGTTGTGTAATGTCTTCTTGAAAGAAAAATGACTGCTGTGAAAATGAGATTTTTACATGGGGTATGTGGTGTATAAGTGTGAAATTGAAAAAAATGTTGTTTAAAATGTTTGATCAAAAAAATTTATATGAATTATTTTGATGCTATAAGTTTGCGTGGATGTCCGATGAGTAGATGAAGTGGTATGTTTTGCGTGAGCAAAGTTTTCAATTAGTAGGAATAGAAGAGCATGTATGAGAGCTATTATGAATGTGGATGAAGCTAAAGTTGCTTGTCTGGATAAGGAAGTTTGGAGAAAGCTAATTTCAAGATAGTGAAAAAAGTTTGTACCACACCCTTTCGGGTACATGGCGTGATTGTGTGTATATTATATATATATATATATATATATATATATATATATATATATATATATATATATATATATGTCGATAAAAAAAATCTATTTTATTTATTCTTTATACAAACTTCTATATTAAAATGTTTATTATCATAACTTTCATTACTAAAAATAATTACGTATTATTAATAAAATCACTTATTTAATAAATAATAACTATTTAAATAGATTTTTACAAATAAAATTATACAATTAAAATTTTTTTTTTTTTAACATTTCCAAAATATATAATTTAATTTTTCCCGCTTCGAAACAAATTAAGTTGGTATCATTTTGTTGAATTTGACATATGTCAAATAAGTTTGAAAATAAACATAATCAACACACGTCACCTAAAATATTTTAAATCGACGATCAATTTTAAATAAATGTTAACTAATCACGAGAAAATTGTATCTGAAGAAAATTCGAATAGCATGGTTGATTCTTCAGTAATAGATGTATCAGGTGAAATGGAACCACAATCGACATTAGATCAAAAATTTGCAGCTGGTCAATTTCCAAAGTAGGTTATAGATTTTATTTTAAGTTTTGCTTTTGATCAATTTATACATATACGATGCAAGTAAGTACGTTATTTTTAGTTTACTACAGTTTCCTGTTCAAGTTCCTCATGCAAAAGAATGGATAATACAACGTAAACAAAACATTCGGCCGTGGCTACAATTTATTCAAACTTCGAATTTTCGCGTTCCGCCAAGTATACCACGACTAAGTAGAAGAATCGTACGAAATTTAGAATATTTTCAGAGCAACTATTTCTGTGTAATTCTTGGCCTGAGTGCGTATTGTTTGCTGACGTCACCTTTATTATTGTTAGCCGTTGCTGGTAGCTTGTTTGCGTGTTATCGTTTATCTCGAAGACATGCGGATGTTGGCAGTGCACCGATTCGCATTTTCGGACGTGATTTATCGTTGAATCAACAATTTGCTGCGATTGCCGCCTGCTCGCTGCCCCTTTATTACGTGGCAGGCGCGGGTGCCGCTATGTTTTGGACCTTGGGTGCATCGTGTCTCGTTATTTCGTTGCACGCTGCATTCTACAATATCGATGCATTAATTGCTGAACCAGAAGACTCCTTTAATTTAACGCAACAAGTATAAAACAATTGAGATTATTCCCTGTGACACTCCTTATGTAAAATATTAATTATCATATATTTATGTATAATGTATATAAAATTTTGTAAATTATATTGGGATAGATAAATACATATATTACGTCTTCATTTATTTTCATTATTATTTTTATTTATAAAGTATTATAATTATACAATGTATTTCAGAATTTGTGTTTTGTATATAATAATACATACAGACAATAATTTGATATCGAAATAGGTTTTTTTATTTTCAAAAATATAAATTATTTTTTACGAAATAAATTGAATTATTTTATTTTTACAATTTTGTTTTATTAAAATTTCACAAAAATAAATTTATAAAAAAAATAAATACATTTTATCATGTATAGAACAAAATTCCGAAACCGAATGAACAGTAAATCGAAATCAGATGAAAAATTTGAAAAAAATAAATCTTATATATCGTTCATCTACTATGACACATGCTTTAACTGTGTTTATTATTTCTAAATAAATTTTAAATTTTCAGCATTTATATAAATATAACATTATAATCAAGTGATCTGAAAGGATATAATCCGCTATCGAAACCAATATTATGTGGTTGGCGTCGAGAGATCGGCATGAATCGTTATTCAATATCCTCCACCGTGTGGTCGGATACTGCACCACACGTGAGTGAATTACATCGCTATTTACAAATTACTAAATCCGACTTGAAATTTATAGGTAGGGTGTTGAAGAATTTCCAATGCTTTTCTGAGGGCTAGATTGTCATGTACGATAGTATAGCGAAACGTCTGCGACGAGGATATATTGATCACGGCCCAGAAGATTCTATAAATTCAAATACAAATATTGTAAATATTATTTAGCATTTATTACATATAAATATAGATACAAAAATACTGAATATTAAATTGCAAATAAAATTTACATATACCTACATATTTTCATATGTTTTACATTTCGATATGATTTTTCTAACAAAATGACGTAAACCTAAATTTTAAAACCATTTTTCACATCGTTTGTTGTCCTTCGATGGATGAAACATATATACAATTCACAAAATGACAAATGTACAGTATAAATAAATATTGAATAATAATAATAACTAAAGCATTTATATACAGTTTATAAGTTCATTACGAAAATAGATAAATTACGTAGTTCTTGTGAAACACGTTTAGCACAGAAATTATATACTCCTATTTTTAATTTACAAATATTGTAGTAATTTGATATATTATTTTTCTTTATAAAACATTCTATTTAATATATTATATACTTCAAGAAATATGTTGTTAATTACTTGTAAAAATACTAATAAACAGCATAATCAAACAAAACAACACAAATACAAATTATAATTATAAATATACTAATATTAAATATAGTAATAATATGATATCTATTTACTTACCTCATTAACTTTAAAACTTTCTTCACAAATAGTGTCACAAGAATCAATCACTGTTGCTTTGCTTTGACAACGTTTCATAACCATTTGAATCTGTGTTCTCTTAACTCGCTTTGCGTATTTCTTCTTTCTCTGAATTTGATTTTCGAGAAGTTCTTCACAGTTGTCAGGTACAACATCAATTTCACATGCCGCACTTATGTTTCTTTGTGAAGTGTGTTCTTTCGTGCTGGGCCAAGATCTTTTTTTTTGCGAAATCTGCCAGTGGAAATATGCTCCGGGTATATATTTCCTTATAGGAAATTTCTACGCCGGTTTAAGACGGTCGGTGGTTACGGTGACGTCTCGATCTCCTTTCCGCAAAACGAAGTTTTTGTCACTTCTCGATATGACTCTGTACGGTCCGTCGCCGTCGTAGGGACATTGTAACGCACCCTTTTGACCGTCGCGCCTTACGAAAACGTGGGATGAATGCTGTAGGTCCTTGAACATAAAAACGGGTTTTGTTCCGTGTTTGGAACCGCTGACTGGCTTCAGCTGCTGGAAATGTTCGCTGCACGTAGCTTGCGGGTTCCGTTGGGTCTGTCCTGTGCTGTTGTAAAAACTCACCCGGTAGTCGTAGTGGTTCGCCATATGTGAGTTCTGCACTAGTGGCTCCCAGATCTTCTCGCCAAGTACTTCGTTTAATACAAACATACTGATACAGATACTTTCCGCCATTTCATCTGTATTGGTGTTGTTTACATTTGCGGTGTCTAATGTTACATTGTCAGTCAGTCAGTCACTTTATTTTTTGAACCACTAATAAATTCAAATATTAGGTTAAAATTTACACTGAATACATTTAATATGGTCCTAGAACTCTGACATGTACAATCTGGTTCTGTTTAGCGCCAAACTTTTTACTTTATTTCATGTTTTGTTGCCTTTTTAAGTTCTTTTAGGAACCTGTATTTCTTTACACGACCAGCCCAGTTCCATATAACTAGATATGAATTCACTACAATATTATAAAAAATTACTTACACTGATACGACGGATTGTTTTCTCGTAAACTATTTATATACAAAATTATTTATATTTACATAAATATATTTAAAAGTATAATTTACTAGAAAAAACACAGTGCTTTTCAAACAAATTGTCTAATACATGTACAATATTTTTTTAAGAAATATATAATTATATAAAACAAGATTATATGGAATTACTTGTCTGAGTCATATTTAAAATATAAAATTTAAAATTTATGATATTACTTTCTTACCACGTTTGCGACTAATTTTTGACGGAGTGGAGTACTGTGGCACAGTTTGGACATCGCTGTAATCGTTCATGCGTATTAGTATCTTTATAACGTTCTTGTAAACTTTTCATCAAATCTTTCAGAGCAACCGCTGACTGATATGGTTGGACAAAGAAATTCCGGGAATTTCTTTGTGCAAACCCTATCAGTCAGCGACGGAATTTCTTTGTCCAACCTTATCAGTCAGCGGTTGCGTGGATTTACAGCAAACGGTACATGAACATCGAATTCGGAACCGGGTGCTGGTAATTCGGGGGCATAAGAGTTCCTTTCATCGAGTTTCTGAAGAATCTACTCTCAAAATGAGCAGTACAAACTCTTTTATTCATATGGATATATACTGCCGACTTGTC
The DNA here is from genome assembly GCA_963966155.1 of Clivina fossor. Classification (NCBI taxonomy): domain Eukaryota; kingdom Metazoa; phylum Arthropoda; class Insecta; order Coleoptera; family Carabidae; genus Clivina; species Clivina fossor. The sequence goes on from OZ014550.1 coordinate 30,244,357, forward strand.
TTTTAATTCAATATTATTTATGGCATTTTTCCATGTCATAAACAATTCAAAATTTGTTTCCGGATTCGGTAAACGACATTTAATTTTGTTATGAAATTGTACACAAGATGGTACACAACAGGAATATGGCATCTATATAAAAATATGATACATTACAAAACTTGCCATGAGATATATACCGTATGCAGTAATAAAATGTGTTTAACTTACCTTCCTAAATATCTAATAATAATAATTTAAAAATCCGTGTATTAGCTCCACATGAAGTTTGAATGCGTGGTGATCGTCTATAACACTGAAAATAATACAAATATTGTAAATATTATTTAGCATTTATTACATATAAATATAGATACAAAAATACTTAATATTAAATTGTAAATAAAATTTACATATACCTACATATTTTCATATGTTTTACATTTCGATATGATTTTTCTAACAAAATGACGTAAACCTAAATTTTAAAACCATTTTTCACATCGTTTGTTGTCCTTCGATGGATGAAACATGAAACATATATACAATTCACAAAATGACAAATGTACAGTATAAATAAATATTGAATAATAATAATAACTAAAGCATTTATATACAGTTTATAAGTTCATTACGAAAATAGATAAATTACGTAGTTCTTGTGAAACACATTTAGCACAGAAATTATATACTACTATTTTTTTTACAAATATTGTAGTAATTTCATATATTATTTTTCTTTATAAAACATTCTATTTAATATATTATATACTTCAACAAATACGGGTATAAGTAAGAAATAGAATCCCGAGATGTTGCTATGTTCACGTTAGTTGAAAAACCAGTGACTCTCAAAATGTGTATTATGACAAAATGTGATTTTAAATGTGTCTTAACGAAATTTAAAAAACAAACTCCTACCTGAAACCTACCTACCAAACCTACCCTAACCTACCGGACTTCTTAACGGTCTTTAAAAAACAAACTCCTACCTGAAACCTACCTACCAAACCTACCCTAACCTACCGGACTTCTTTACGGTCTTTAAAAAACAAACTCCTACCTGAAACCTACCTACCAAACCTACCCTAACCTACCGGACTTCTTAACATAACATAACAAAAGGAAAATTACTAATGAAACATTTTGAGGTTCACTGGTTTTTATACACCAAATATGGGCGTTCCGATGTTCACGCATGCGCAAATCTGGTTTTTTTAATATTCGTGAATACAGCAACATCTCGGGATTGTATATCTTACTCCAGCCATATTATTATATATTATTATTATATTATATAACTATATATAATTATTATATTTCAATGAAAATAAACACAACTAACACCATCTACAATTCCTTGTTGAAAATAAACACAACTAACACCATCTACAATTCCATGTCAAACTATTTTACGTCGTCTTACGTCAATCCCCAACACACCGGAATCCCATAACAAGTAGCTCCATAAGCGTGTCACCCAGGTCCTCCCTGGTGTCACCCCCCCCCGGGAATAAATGCTACCACACTTTAAGTTTGTGCGAAAAATGTTTGGCGAAGACAAATTATGTTATACTACGAATGCAAGAACTTCGGGCAACATCGGTTAATTTTTGAACATTTGTGCAGCTCAAATGTTTTCATATAGATTGTTTTTGTGGATACACATGATTTACGGTTTCCTTGTGTTGCTTTCTTTGCTATGAATTAGATTCGAGCAGGTATAGAGCTAACTTGAAATTATAACGTCGGTAGTGTGCCCGGCAAAGTTATATATTGTCATTGTGGCTGTCTGGAATGTAGAAGTCGTTTACTATGACTTTACGTCGCTTCTATTCATTACATTCCTTTTTTTCATTACGTTGTTTATTTTGAAGAGTTTTATATATTTTGTCGTTTAGTACATATTTCCATTTCCTAATTGTTATTACGAATTCGTTATTTTTCATTACATCGTTTATTATTAAGAGTTTTATTTATTTTAATATCTAAATCCATTTCATAATTATTATTACTAATTCGTATCTATTTTTATTGCATTATTTATTTTGTATAAATTATGTAGACTTTATTTATAAATAAAAATAAGTTTTTTTATAATTCTTATTTTGTTTTTTTTTTACATAAAATAATTTTTAGCTTTTTGAGAATATATTTTTAAACAAAAATTGTGACAATAAAAGTAAAATAAAATGTTTATAAAGGATATAACAAACATAAAAATTGAATTAAAAATATATTTAATACAAGTGAAAATATATATGTATATATATATATATATATATATATATATATATATATATATATATATATATATATATATATATATATATAATTTATTTATTAACAAAAAGATACACTTTATATATAATATATCATTTTTAGAGTAGAATACCAATTTTTTATGGTAAAAAAATGAAAACAATATAGCAAATAGTTTTTATAAAATAAACATGAAAATGTTTTAGCAGAATAAAAAAAAAATCAAGAGTTAAAAAAGAATTATGGTTTAATTTTTTTTTTAAAGTGGTGGGTGGGGGACAAGCAGTGAAATGAAAACCAATTGGGTAGAGTTCACTGGGGACAAGGAAGAGTGACTTCTGAGCAGATAAGACTGGGACAGGAAATGTTAGTGGAGAGGAAGAGTCTAAAATTGACAACTCAACCTCTCTGTGGCGGAAACATTTCGATGTAACAGTTAGTTTTAGTTTTGTCATTATCCACACAGTGACTTGTAGCGTTTTTTGTGATTTAGTAACGATTATTATGCAAGCAGTTGTTTGATTTCAGTTTTTTCAGCAGCATCTATATAACTAGTGCCATCTGGTGCCGAACCAATCTTCGATGCTCCCTGCAAAATTTAAGAATAACTCAACAAATTATGATATTAAATTATTAAAATACATTACACAGTCCGACAATTTTAAACTTTTTTTGTAACTCGGTTCTCTGTATGTTTAACAGCTATGTTTTGCTCTAAAACGACGGAAGGGTATTGATTAAGGTTTTTTTCGATTTTATACTTTAAGTATGTTTCCGATGATAGAAACGTTCGACGGGTATCTCGTCGAATAAAAAAGAACAACTTTATAACCCTATTTTATTATAAGAATATTTTGTTTTTTTTTTTAATTTAGGCTAAAGAGATCTTTTATTGATGATCGGGAGCAAACGAAAAGTATAAAATCGAAAAAAGAACCCTGAAGACAAAACAAATCAGGATCATTAGGGCATTGATTTTCCATAGTTTTAGAGCAAAACAACGCTGTTAAACATACAGAGAACCGAGTTACAAAAATCGTGTCGGACAGTGTTATCAATCATTCTTAAGTAGGGGTGGTCACCTTTTGGCTTTCATTTGGAGATGAATGACTTTAAATTCTTTCACTAAGGATACAAAATTTTAATGCAAAAATAATTAAAATTTAAAGGCTAAGTTTGAAATCGTATTTTAAAATAATAATATTATTTGTATTATAATTAAACGTCGTAAATTAATTACAACCTGGAGAAATTAGAAAAAAACTCTGGGGGCTAATGATTGAAAACTGTGTTCACGGTGATCACACCTATTGTTAAGTAACGTGAAATAATTTAGCAAAATTTCAGTTTATAATGATATTCCATCTGAACTTTTTACATATTATAAAAAATACAATATGAAATATACAGAATCTATAAAAATATTTTATCTAATATAAAAATTGAAAAAAAAAAATTTGTTAAAAAATTAAAAGATATCTATATAATTCTTATTAAAATAAATTTGACATACTAATAATGTGCAGTACTTATAAAGTCTGAATGTTATTAGTGAAATAGGCAAAAATATGTTTTAAATGAAAATCTTACCCGATCCAACAATAATTTTACACATTCAGTATGACCTTCCCAAATTGCTGCCAACAGTGTGCTTATTCCATGTTTATCTTTCGCCTAAAAATGCGAATAAAATACAAATAAAAAAAATGAATATAATCGATATTGCAGGTGAACTTACATTTACATTAGCACCCTTAGAAATCAAATAGTCAATAACATCGCTTTGGCCGTAGTCGGCCGCATAATGTAAAGGTGGTCTACCGTCAATTTCTTGATTTACGTCGATATTCTAAAAATAAAAGTGTTTTATATCAATGTAAATATGGCATATTCACTTTATAATTTAGAATTTATACATTATAATAAGAAATCAGCAGAAAAACTTTCGATTGAAATAGGTTAATTAATTCATATCGAATTTTACATACCTTTTTTTCTACAATATCTTTAACTTGGTCTAAATCACCATTTTTTATACCCCACACTAATTCACTCATTATAAAATAATATACTGTTTTACTTTACTTAAGCTATAATACTGTAATTATCAGAATATTTCTCTCTATTCCTTTTGACAGATCTTGGACTAGGTATAGAGGGGGAGCATAGATTAACAAGATGGGAATCTTCCATGTTAAAATTTGATACAGTTTTTTTATGCTAACTCATACATAGATGGCATTAGTATGCATTTTATAGGCCTTGTTTTCTTTTTTAAATACTTGCACTATACGCCTACGCTATACAGTATAATATTTGTATACACATTATTATATTATATATATATATATATATATATATATATATATATATATATATATATATATATATATATATATATACATTTATGTTGCATATTCTCAAATAAAACAAACAAAATACATATATTTTCCTGTTAAAAAAATATAAGTTAAACTTTTGCGCACTTCATTTCATACAGTGGTTTTCAAAATTATAAATACGTAGTTTCATTGTTCAGAGAAAATATTTGACACTTGTTTGACACTTATTGACAAGTGATAATAATTAGCATTTTTTTTTAAAATAGAACATTTATTTATTTTAATATTTAGATAGTATATATGCCTTTCAATCAAAGTTATTTATTACAAAGAAAATAAAAGATTTTAAACCTCTGTAAAATGATAAAGTTATATTTAGGATAGAATTAATTTTTCTATCTTACATTTTTTACATGAAATTGTAGAAAATGAGTGACAAAAAAGATTTGGAAAAAAGCACTACCGCTGCAGATCCAGAACTGGATGAACTTTTAGACAGTATGAATATTTACATTAATTATTTTCTAATGAATATTACATAATCAAAAGTTGGGTTATTTTCTAATTTGTCAGTATTTTATTGTAATAATTAAATATTGTAGGCGCGCTTGAAGATTTTTCCAAATATCCTACTGCAAGAAACTCTCAAAAAGATGTATCTAAAACTGAATCAAGCACAGATGCTTCAAAAGAATCTAGTGATAAAAGTGATGCTGAATGGACAGAAGAATTTATTAAACAAGCTGCATCTCAATTTGAGTCAAATGTGGCAAACTTTTTAGGAAGTGTAATGGATCCTGCTGATAATAATAGCAGTGCAAATATTACACCTGAACAACTTCAAGAAAATTTCCAAAAAATGGCAGGTAATATTATTTCGTTAAAATATTTCATAACATTTAAATCTTACTCGATTTTATCAATTTAATTTTAAATTGATGAACCATTTTTTTTTATTACATTGAATCTACTGCATCTACTGTTTGTGAAACTTTATTTTATCGTTTAAATCACCTTTTGCATTAATTATGATGTTAAATAAATGACAAATTATAATTATAACAAATTTTGATTATAATTATTATTATTAAAATATAAAATCGTTTATTCGTTCATAAATTTTTAAAATTCAAAAATTAGTTTTTGTTCAATAATGATTTATATTTAATAAAATGAAAATTTAATATCTACTGTAAATGTAAACTAATGCCATAATTTTTAAATTTTATTTTCAATTTGTTATCACATTACTTGAATATTACATTTTATTTTTCTTATATTATTTTATTTATTTTTTTCAATAAATTTGGCTGAAAAATTATAAAAATTTCTAGAAGCAGCAGCACAAGTAATGACCAATCCTCAGGCTTTGGAACCAACACCACAATCCAATGATTTTGCTAGTGCTATTTCCCAAACATTACAAAGTTTGTCGCTTGGTGCTGAGAATCTGAAGAGTCCATTTAGTGAACAAGATATTATGAATATGTTTGGTGGAGCGAGTGGTGCGGCAAGTGGTTCCGATGACCAGAACTCATTTTTGCCATTCATGCAAGGAATGATGCAGAGTTTGTTATCGAAAGAAGTACTTTATCCATCGTTAAAAGACATCTTAGATCGATATCCAGCTTGGCTTGACGAAAATCGGACAAGTTTAGAAGCTGCTGAATTAGAACGCTATACGAAACAAATGGAATTGATGAAAGAAGTTTGTAGTGAATTAGAGAAAGAGCAGGAAGATGATGCAGATGCAGCTAAACGTGAACGATTTGATAAAGTATTATCACTTATGCAAAAGGTATTTATTCTACTGTTTGTGAAATTAAAATTATGACTAAAGGCGGGCGGGCGGGCGGCCCCATACACGCTTAGTAGTGACGTCATACATTTGTAATTTGAAGCCGAATTAAAAAAACATGTGTTATATATTTTGATTACTCGAGACTTTAACTTTCAGTAAAAAAAACAATATTGTTAGAAAAAACGGGTTAACCCCATTGTGTAATACATTGAACTTTAGGTTTGTTCCAACATACCATAAAATCATTTTGGAATTAGTTCAAAACTATCCGTGGCATATGCAAAATGAATTTAGCTTGTAATTTATCATACTGTACATGCATCTTACAGTTCTGACTAGTTCCGAATATAGTTTGATCAAATCAAACCTATTATTTGAATTAGTAGATATCTACGGCCGGATTCCATAGCATAATCTTAATCGCGATTGTATCGAATAATTCCGAGTAATAGTTCTCGATTATAGTAGTGTCTGAATAGGCAAATATAATAGTATCTGAAAGATACACCTCTATTTCCGATGTATACCGACACTGCATGAAGTTAAAAAAAGATTCTTTTACGATTTTAGCTTGAAGTTGTCGGAATGGTTCCGTTTATTAAAACTAGAATTTCGATAGCGATCAACAACTTGTTTTGATAAGATAGTAAAATAATTATTTATTGCATTTTTTATTATATATTTTTGAATAATGACAGTAACTGAATATAAATAAAACAATATGCTATTATAGTAAAAATTGTGTAATATTTTATAATTTTATTAAGATAATTTCATGTAATCTACTATTATAGAATAAATATTGTTTTACCAATTAAATTTCAACTAAATTTTAAATACATAAATTGGCTTGCATTTATGTCATTCTGAAATGTGAACATCGAAAAAGATTTCGATTATGTCGATTCAGTAACTATTTTTGCAACAAATATCAAGTCTAATAAACGTTTAATATTACATGCAAATATACAAGAATATTTATTTAGTTATAAAAACTCTGTATATACCTATATTTTTACCAAAATTAGTATTATTTAATAATATATTATATAATAATATGCGAAAATATAAATTTATCATTAATTAATAACAATTAAAAAAAAAATATATACGTTAAAGAAATCGTAATCGAAACAAAATTCTTATTGATTCGCATCCATCGTATATGATGTCAATTTCTACCGAACATTGTTCCAATTATGCTATTCGGCCACTGAACACTAAAATCCGATAATGTTTCGTTGTGCAACATTTTCTGTATGTGAATATTAGAAAGATTAGAAATTGTCATTGCTTTTCTATCTTTGCAGATGCAAGATTTGGGCCATCCACCAACGGAATTAGTTGGTGATGCAGGTCCTGGATTACAATTTGATGCTCAAGGAAATCCAATTTTACCGCCAGATTTAAATTTAGCAGATCCAAATCAGTGTACCCTAATGTAGCCAAAACAATTGATTGGACAATATTTACAATTTTATTATGAATGTTATCAAAATATATTATTTATTATATTATACATTTAATAAAAAATTGGTTTTTGTTGTATTTTATAATTTATGTTTGTTTTAAATATGTAACTGGAAATCAAGATATTTCAATACAATCTTTATATTACTAATTACAAAATAATAGTTTTAAATTTGGTTTTTTCCTAAAAATAAACATGTTACCACCCTTCATCAAGCGTATTGTAATTGTAAACCGAAGTTACCTGTTTAAAATTTTTTTTTTATTTATCGGACATAAAAACCATAAATCATAAAAATTACATATTTCAAATATAAAATTTGGGAATTTATGACTTATACATACATTAATTAATATCCTAGGTGGCGCTCTATAATCAAATGAAAAAAAAAATGACATTTGTTACATAACCTCTACCATACACGAAATGAAAATGTTATAAAGATACATGAAGACGTTTCATCATGAACATTTTAAATCGAAATTCGCTTAATTTATATCATACGATAGGACTATATATAATAAAAAGAGGTGTAATACATAATGCAAGCATAAGAAGTTCGATTCCGAAACCTTTAAAATTAGCGTATATATCATACGAAGACACAAAGAGTCACAATGTTGATCTATCGGATTCTGAGCCACCGCTTATTATTATGCATGGATTATTTGGTTCGAAAGGCAACTGGAATAGTCTAAGTAAAGCTATCCAACAACGGACATTACCTCAACGTAAAGTATTCGCTGTCGATGCTCGGAATCACGGTGATAGTCCACATTCATCAGTACACACATATGAAGCTCTTGCGTTGGATATAAAAGAAATGATGGATTCACTTCGTATTTCGCGCGCTGCTTTACTTGGTCATTCTATGGGTGGTCGAGCAGTAATGATGTTTGCTCTTAAATGGGTAAAAGATTAGTTTGTAGTTGAATACCTAACCTTATTATTATGTTACTATATAAAATATTATGTATCATTTTCAACAGCCACAAATGGTTGAAAGTCTTATAGTGGCAGATATTTCGCCTATTTCTAATTCGACAAGTTTAGCTAGTATGTCGAAGTTTTTTCGAGCTCTGCAGAAAGTAAATATTCAGAAGAATTTGCCATTATCAACTGCCCGAGCCTTCGCCGATACTTGTTTAGCGCGAACTATTAATGATAAAGGTATACGTGCTTTTCTTCTCACGAATTTAGTACAAAAACCAGATGGCTCCTTTGCTTGGCGTATTAATATATCCAGTTTAATAAATAATTACAAATATATATCGGCATTTCCGAAACTAGAAAATATCTACGATGGGCCGACAATGTTTATTGCTGGCGGCGCCTCTGATTATATACAGTAAGTTTTTCTTATTTTTCATTCGTATAAATCTTATAAGTACACCATTACATAAATTTTATAAAAAAATCTACTATTAATTTAAATTATTTTTTATAATTAACAAAATTTGCAAAAAAATTTTTTTTTTATATTAGACCAGCGGTTTTTAATCTTATTCTTTACCACGGACCCCTGAAACTCAATATTAAAAACCTTAAAGTGTATCAAATATTTATTTAAAATTTCTCAAAAAAAGTTTTTAAATCTTTTTTTATATTTTTATCAAAAGAACATAACATTTCTTCAAGTTTTCGCGGATCCTTAGACTCGATAAATTAACTGTAAATATTATCCTTATCATCTTATAGACAATTTTTTAAAAATTTAGTTAAAAATTATATAATTTTTTTCAAATCATAATTTCGTCTACATACTACTTTTTGTCCCAAGTTCACGATATAAATTTGCATTGCTTTAAGATAATGTAATTTTCTTACAGGAAAGGTGATTACAAAGATATTTTGAAAATATTTCCCATGGCGAAATTTCGAACTGTAGAAGGTGCTGGTCATTGGTTACACAGTGAAAAACCCCACGAATTTCTAAAATTTGTTTTAGAAATTTTAAATCGGAAAGTAAGACAATATACTGTCCCGCGAAACAAACCTGTGATATAAGTATAAAGAGAAAAAAGAAACAAATTTTGATCGTGTTGTTCGATTCAACTTTATTTATAAATTATTTGTTACATAATTTATATTTAATTTAAATAAATATTTTTTTAATATAATTATTATGGTTTCTTTTAACACAGTGGTAAAGTATAATATACACTTACACATACAACAATAATTTATTCATTGAAATGTTTCTACGTAAATGCGATGCAATGCGCTTGTCTCATTGTCTGACACGATATTGAATGATCTCGAATAAAAATTCGATTAGCTACATTTTTATTATTACTGTTTAAATTTCTTCTTTTTTTTTTCTTCAATGCGTCATATTTGTGATTTTCGTGAATCTAACTAATGTTTTATTTATAATAATATAAGCTAGATAATTCATTTCTTTTTATTATGTATTTTTCGAATGTCATTCTTGCTAGTCAAATGATTTGCATTGTGCATGTTTGCAAGAAAATCAAGTGACTCATTTATCAGTTGTTCAACTGAAACTTGTGCTGGGACGGTGTGATAATAATAATTGGAGTTTTCACGTTTTAATTAATTATTTAAATTTGTCTCGTAATTAGTAGACTTTAAATCTGGTTTTCTATCTGTACTTTTTTTTCAATTTGATTGCTGTATAGAAATTATCTGAAAATGTTATTGTCAATTATTTTATTACAAAATTCCTCAATTTCTATTATTATTAATCGAAATATATTACTTTATATTTTAATTGAATTTGAAATGATTTTCTCAGTAAATAAAATAGACAACTTAAATAAGCAAGTAATATTCTATACCTATATAACAAAACGAATTTACGATAAGGTCTTAACCGAAAACCCCAATTACAAGTACGTAAGTACATTTTTTTTTTGCAATTATATATAATATATTCGGTAAGAAAATAAATTAATAGTGAATATTAGAACACAATATGATATGAAAAAAGCGAACACAAATAACGAGAGTAAGTATGCAATCACTGTTGCGGAATACGGAATGCAAGCATTAAATGCAACTGATTGGACTGATATATCATAATTTAAGATAGACCACCATTATAAGCGTAATCGGCTTTATTGTGCATAACCAATTGATCATCCACAAAGTAAAAACTGTCCGATCGGGTTTCGAATGGATTAGCAATCATTTCACGTACTGGAACAAATAATAATTAGTTTTATTTAGATAAACAAATGACCCACTATAGACAAAGTGATGCAATGAGAAAATGAAAAAACAAATCTGCTTTGGCCACTACAGAACCGACCATCACCACATAGTTGTTCAACAAAATACTTTTCATAACAGAAAATTTATTATAAAATTCAATGATACGTATTTATTATTTACTGTAGTCAAGGAAATGTATCTACATATATAATAATATATGTGTGTGTGTTTGTTAAAATATGAAAAATTATAAAAATTTATAAACAAAAAGTGACATCAGTCCACTTCCAGTGGACGAATTGTAATATTCACTTCCGCAGCTTAAATATAAAATTTCTTAAAAATCTGTTCAAGTTAATTTGCTACGTACGTATCCACAGATTGACAGACTGACATCACCTTAAAAACAGTTGATTTATGTTATAACGAGTCTAATTTGTGCTTATTTGTAAAAAAATCTTAAAATGTCTAAATTGATATGATTACATATCTGTCAATATAGGTGACGGTCGGTAAAAAAAACTACACGTGTTACTTTTTCATAGTTAATTATTTTTTTGCTTTATTATCTTCATAATATCACTTACCTAATAGAATAAATTTAATAAAACTATTTATTTTTTATTATGTAATAAATATTCTTCGATTTATTTGTAATTGATAATTCGAAATTTATATACTGTTTTAAACAAAACTAACTTTTATAAATTTCCAATTAAAAGACTTTCAGACTTAACACATGTGTTGCAAAAATGAATTTTCAAAATTAAAAGTTAATAGAGTCAACATTCAAACAAGTTTAACAGTAAATATTTATAGAGTAATTTCTGATAATCTATAATTATACATGACTAATAACTTTTTCATTTTGTAATAGCTTATACAAACATGTTTAATGAATGAAAATGAAAAAAAATGAGGAATAGATAACACAATATAAAAATAAACTGATGTCAATATAATTGCTTCCGTTGTTTTTCTCTAAATTAGCGATTATTAATTAATCAAACTTTAGACATGATCGTAATATTTATTCACAAAAACTGTAATTAGAATTTATTCTCTTCAAATTTCAAGGTCATAGGTAAACATATATTGATATAAAAACTATTAATTTTTTCGACTTTCTAAATAGCACAATTTTAGAATTTTAAAAGAAAAATAATTAACAATAAAATGTAGTTTTCAAGCTAATATTAACGCTGAATATCCATACAATTATTAACTTGCAATTTATTTTTATTTTATATTTATAAAAATTGAAATGCAAATACACTGTAGGAGCAATATTTTTGTTATTATTTGGAGAATCACATATTTTAACTAATCTGTCTTTAAAATTCATATATATATATATATATATATATATATATATATATATATATATATATATATTTAATTAGCATTATATGGAAATTTAATAATAACTCGTATAAATTTATTTTACAAATATTAAAGCAATAATAAAAACTTACCAAGATCTGGTGGCAAGCTCGGAAATTCATAAATATGTTCGCACGTATTGCGTGAGTACGGAATACAAAATCCAAATTCGAAATCAAATGTCTTTAAAAGTTTATCACGGAAAAAATGACGTTCGATCATTCGAAAACGATTAACAGGTCTGCTTCCAACTGTGAACTCCACTCTATAGAATCATTAATGACAATTACATTTGAACTTGTTCTGTTTGGAAATTGAATTACAATGAACAGAAATACTTACGTAGCACCAACAGTTTTTAATTTTAAAAATTGCGGAGTAAACTGGTAACGTACAAATCGTCCAGCATTTGGATCTAGATTCTCTTCCGGTTCCGATTCAGTTTTTTCATTACCGCCTCCACCAGTATTGTCTGAGCCTTCAGCTGGAGGCTTTGCAATTTCGAAAAGAACAGCTCCACTTTCTAAATCACGAATTTTAAAACGGGTAAAGTCTATCTCGTATATATTTGCATCTGGCGAACATAAATATGTATCTGTAATTTTTGGTAACCGTAATACTTCTTCTGGAGTTATTACTTTTGGTAATTCAGTACTATCTAATGGTTTTGTTGAAGGATCAACACATTTACTACGCACAACACTCATTTTTTATTTAACAATATTTGAAAAAAATTAAAAACGACAGAAAATTTTGTTTGACAGGTACTGCCAGTTGTTTATTTGTTGAGGAATTTTATAAAGGACATACGTTTCTTTCTATTTTTAAAATAATAGTAGTAGATGTCGTTATGATCGCTGCTCGTACATGGTTGCGGTGGCGACGCTCCTATTTAGATTGTAAACAAAAAATTATTAATACGTAATTCAAACATAATTGTTTTTCGTATGACATAGGCATAATTTAAAAGATTATTATTAGTTACTATTTTGCAATAAATATTCAAATGTAGTACACTATAGCCACTATAGTATGGGTATGTATAGGGCATGGCGTCACGGGAGTCGCTAATCAACATGGTATTTTGCATATTCAAAAATATGTGATAAGATAAATAGAGTAGAAGTAGAATAATGTTGATTTTATATACATATGTATTAAAAAAATTAAAATATATATTTAACATTAAAAAAAATCCATATGCGAATTAAGCGGTAAATTCAAATTAGAAATTTTTTTCATATTTTAAAAATAATATTAATAACACTATATATATATATATATATAAAACTAACAAATGATGAAGTAAATAAAATCATTGCTAATTGTATTTTTTTAATAATAATTATATATAAGATTAAAAAAAAAAAATTAATTGGCATATTATATAGATATAGTAATTTCCTTAAAAACATTACATAACGTAATGTTCAAAGACTTTGGCAAATTCTTAGGGATCTTGAATTAAGCCTCTTCAAACGAGATCTTTAACCAAAATCCCATCAATATTTTTTTTTAGTATTATTCGTGGTGTGAGTGGACGAAATCTTAATTTAAATGCTTCACAATTTGTTGCGTCGTACTGTACAGCCATTGTTAATAAAGTTGCTACTAATAGCTCTACTTCAAATTGTGAAGATGATGATACAATCATCTTCTCGTCTACCGTCATCTCCTAGCAGACAATTACCTTCCCGAGTACAATCCGTAACACACCTACTACATCATTTAATCCTGTTCTTGTTTCGTTAACTCAAACTACGAATTTCGAACTATACAACCATTTAAGAAATTTAAATATTTCGAATATTCCGGTTTCATATTACGGCAAATATTAAGTCGTGATTGTCAAATGTGTGTCAAACAAGTATATTGATGATCATGAATTAATACAATTTCGAGAATACGACTCTGATTTCCTAAATTATTATATACCTCGGAATCCTATATTAATTTCGTTAATGCTCTTTTCCAAATAATTAATTACCTTATTCCTAAATTTATTCTATCCAAACACTTGCTTTTATCAATTACTCGACAAATTTCCTTGTCCGTCGAAGTTCATTGTTCCGATTATTTCAATTCAATTAATTCCGGTACTAAAAATTTTAAGCAAAATGTTCGCCTGCGCCCGATTCATCGCTCCCGTTGCCAGACGAGCTCTGATTCCTAGCCTAGACACCAATAAATTAGGCGGCAGAGTAGATGTCACGTCAGCAGTGTCCCGTGACATTGACTCTGCTGCCAAATTTATTGGTGCTGGAGCTGCCACCGTTGATGTCGCTAGATTTGGTGCTGGTATTGGAACAGTGTTCGGTTCCTTGATCATCGGTTATGTCAGGAATCCATCATTGAAAATGCAGCTTTTCTCTTACGCCATTCTGGGATTCGCCTTGTCTGAAGCCATGGGTTTGTTCTGTCTCATGATATGGCCTTCTTACTGCTATTCGCCTTCTAAATCATTTTGAAATACAATTTTGAAAAAACCATACGTCACATTAAAATCATTAAATAAAATTTTGAAAAAAAAACAACATCGATGAAATACTTATAATCGCATACGTATTACTTCCATGGTTCTACCCCGAAATTTATGAACAACAAATAAATAAATAAGAAATGAGTAGAGAAAAATCATGAGTTTATATTAATTAAGGATGTATGTATACGCAATTGGCTATTTATACATACTAAAAAAAAAAAAAACAACCTACTAACCTACCCTAAATAGCCAATTGCGTAAAAATACTGTATGAATAAATAGCCAATTGCGTATACATACCGTATGTATAAATAGTCACTTTCATTAATTAATTCTGCAATAGGACAATTTATTATCTTTTTTGTTTGTTCCTTCTGTAGAACTACGTTTTAAATAAATGTATGAAAAGTGTCACCAAACGTTTAAAATCGTATCCAGTGACTTCGAACTCGTTTATTTAAAAATGGTAGTGACCTGTCGCTGAAAACAATCAAATCGACATAATCACATTATTTCATTTATTGTACAGCGTTAGAAATTTAATAAATTCTTTAGTTGTAAATCTTTTTTTTTTCCAACTAAAGTTTATTCGTATTCGTAAATGTGTCCTTGTTCGCTTTCTTATTTTTCAATTCACAATTATAATAAATTTAAAAAAAAATCCATCCTAAAGATATCCGTTTTATGGCTTTTGACGATTTCCTTTTCTTTTACTATTTTAAACTTAAAAAAAAAATGAAAATTATAAAATATGATTGCAGTAATTGTTCCCGTATATTTTTTAAAAAAATTTATAATTTATAAATTGCGTTTTTTATTAATGTTTCTATTTTAAGAAATGTACATAATTTTTATATAAAAACTAATATAAACAAAAAAAAATAATCTATACACATTTATACATATATTTTATCTTTTTTATTATTTAAATATAAATATGTTAACCTAATGTATGTATTACAAAATATTCTGTTATATACTCGTATTTTAAAAATATTTTGTTTTCAAAAAATATTTTTGTTTTACATAAATACATATATAAAATAAAAATATTTTTTGAAAACAAACATATTTTGTAATAGATACATTAAATATTTATAAATTTAAATTTGAAAATAACTGCAATAACGAATAGTGCTGCCTTTATGAACACGTGCGAGAACTAAAAACGTTCGTTTACGGTTGTGTCGGTTGTGTCGCTTCGCTTCAAAAGATAAACAAGTGATGGTTTCTGTATCTTGTTGAGGTTATAAATTACAATTTTGCAGTTATTTCTTATTTTGTAATTTCAATTTATGTAAATAAAAAGATCTTATTTCATTGTACAAGTAGACATATTATTTTAATAATTAATTGGTTTTTTAACAAATATTTTTAACATTGGTTATTAGTTGACTACGATTATTTTCAAGTACATATTGTTTTATTGTTTTCCGGAAAACAAAATTATAATTTTGTGATCTCGCAAAATGTCAACCGATTTAAAAGTATTTTTTGTATTACCTTCCAAATACGAACATGAACTTGAGACAAGTGAACAAACGCAACAGGCGTTTGAAGTATGAGTTATAAAATTAATAGTTAACACATATTTTTTAATTATTTTTTATTGTAGTTATGCCGACAAAATCAAATGGTTCCTGAGTGGATTAGCGAAGAAGAATGTGTAATAAAAAAATTTGGAAAAAAAGATGTAATTGTATTTGAAAATTTCGAGGGCGTTACATTTTTGAAATTAAAATCAATGGAATGTCTGTAAGTTACAAATGTGAAATTACGATATGAGACGAAATCAAGTGCTTTTTAATGTGTGTGTTTTTTTTTGTCCGAGTAGTACACCAATAAACATGTTTTTCGTGCTACCATTCTTTAAAAATAAACACGGCTTAATTTTGTTACATACATTACATTGTTATACACATTACAAGCACATAAGTTGCTACTAGAAGACATTTTTTTAATTAATTTATTACAACAATTTTAATGTTTTATTGCTTATACATACGAACAATAATCATAGCATTATTTATCAAAAAGTATTTTGATATAAATATAAATTATATGTGGTTGAAGCATGCGAAAAATAGTCTGTATCGTGGTGGTCGTAGAAAATGAATTGTTTTAAGATAATAGATATAATAATAAGAGATAATATAAATACACTGTAAAGTTTAGTCCAAAATTATTTTAGTCACCAAATGTATTTACTTGAAACTTTACAGACTGTTACTTTAGCACATTTTATGAATATAAATCCCAAAATTTTAGTGCGGAAATGATATTTACAATGTTTAAACTTATTTTGAAAACTTGTTTTTCAAATAGGTTATACGTAGACGAATTAGTTGTAGATGACATATATTGTGGCGTTTGCTACATGATAGGTTAGGCAACGACGTTAATTTAAATCACGTGAAGAATTTTTAGTTGTTTTTAACGTAAAAAATTAAAAATAACAGTATCTGCTAAATGTAAATATGGTAGGTAGCAGTTTTTTAACATTCAACATGTTTTCTAAATTTCAAAATCAGTTTTAATATTGTAAATATCATTTCCGCACTAAAATTTATGATTTATGTTCATAAAATGTGCCAAAGTAACAGTCTGTAAAATTTGAAGTAAATACATTTATTTGGTGACTGTAAAGTAAAGTTTTACTTAATTTGGTTTTTGTGCAGCAGTTTAGTTGGTCCATGGTGTGTAATGTCATGTTTACTTGAAGGTATACAAGT
Source organism: Clivina fossor (assembly GCA_963966155.1). Taxonomy (NCBI): domain Eukaryota; kingdom Metazoa; phylum Arthropoda; class Insecta; order Coleoptera; family Carabidae; genus Clivina; species Clivina fossor. The sequence goes on from OZ014550.1 coordinate 30,261,986, forward strand.
GCCTAATAATAAATCACCTGTTTTTAATATGGCCATGCACAATTTAGTCGTCACTGCTTCAAATTATTCGATTGAATTAAAGGTATTTATTAATTTTCCTTGACGTCCGATGAATAGTTGGAGTGCTATGATGGAGAGTGTTTTACGTGAGCGAAAGTTTCCAAGTAGTAGAAATAGAAGAGCATGTATGAGATAGGTTAGATGAATGTGGATGAAACAAAAGTTGCTTGTCTAGATCAAAGTTTGGAGGAGGAAACTGATATCAGGATAGTGGAAAGAGTTCGTGACACACTTTTTTGGGTATATGGCGTGATTGTGTATGTATGTAGGAACTTGAACCCTGGTTTAGTTACAGTTTTTGCGGTTCAAACATTTCTTTATAAATAATTGAAATTTTAATAAACCAATAATCGGATTTAGAAAAATCGGTTGTTTCGTTTTTAGTTCCAAAATTTTTTAAAACACTGTTTAAGAAATAATTATCATTATCAAATATTTTTATCGATTGAAGAAAAATGCTGTACAAAAAAAATTATTTAAATGAAAAATTATTACGGTAGTAATAATAAACAGCGACTACATTAAAAATAATTTTTTTAGTATCAAAATAAATAAAAACATATCGAAAATTTGTCAATAATGTATTTTTATATTAGCCATATATACTTATGTTAAACCTTTTTTTTTTATTTTGACCCGTGAATACGTTATTCCTTGTTTATTATTAATTATATAAATATAGAAAGAACCGATATGAACTAGGCGAGTAGTTCAGTTTCTTAAAAGTGGTTTAACATTTTTTTTTATTAATAGTTTAGTTTCGATAAAATAGTAACTACTTATTCTGGTATTCGTTTGTGTTCCGGTTCAATATAAAGTATTTTATTAATATATATATTATTTTTTAGAAAGAAATAAAGAAAAAAGTTGAAATGATGGGTGGAATATTTAGTTTACATTTAGGAAGTGATGTGACGCATCTTGTAACAGATTCCGTACGAACTGAGAAATATATGGTGAGTTTTAATTTGTATAATATAATAACGTATAATAATTTGCTAGAACTTGCTTATCGTATCAAATAATCAGTTAAACTTTGTTTTTAGCTTTGCATGCTTTTTTTTCAGGAAATGTTAAATGGAAAAATTAATTACATATGAATTTGTATAAGAAAAAAAACAACAATAATAATAATTATTTTTGTTATGCATGTTTTAGCTGGCAAATGAAAATAACGTATCGATTTTGTTATATTCATGGATAGAAGATGTTTGGGAGACAAACATAACACAAAATGTGAAAGCTACAAGTGATATATTTCAAAAGCATAAATGTCCGGTCTTTAATAATCTGCAAATATGTTGTTCAGGATTTGAAAAACCTGAAAGAGAAAAATTACAAAAACTTATTCACAAAAATGGTGGAACGCTTAAGGGAAAGTTACTTACTATTAGTACAGATGTTTTAATTTGTAAAGGGTGAGTTAATTCAATTTGTTTTGTTTCAATGTCGACATTGAATTGAAAATTATCTCGCTTCAGAGGAGAAAAAAGTTTGAAGTTTAATGCTGCGAAAAAATCGGAAATACCCTGCTTAACAATAGAATGGATTTATAAATCGATAGAAAAAGGTTACGCGATTCCTGAAGCAGATTTTGTTGTAGATATTGCTACACCAATTAGTTCTACACCAACTAAATCTAGTGCACGTAAGTTCTTTATTTATTTCTAAATTATACACACCATATCGTAGTATATTTCGAATAGAAAAGTTACACAGGCGTACAGCGTATCGGTTGAGACTCTTATTCGCCGCCTTTACTTTATTTACGTAAATTGCATATTCTGCAATATCGCAGAACGATTTCATTCTTGATTTCTTTTTAAATTAATTAATAATTTTGTCGATTACTTTGCACTTCTCCCTCAATTATAATTTCTTCTTCCTTCTTCTACAAGTGGTACAAATACTCTATCTTTTGCTCATTCTAATTTTTTAACAAAGTCTCCCATTTATTATATGTGTCACTTATTTAATAAGTTAGAATTAACTACTGATATTTTTTCAGGATTATTATGTACTTTTGTTCATCATGTACACACTTAATGTTTTCAATTAAATGTTTGTATTATGTGTAAAGTTATTGGCCCGTATTCTCACCTTACTTTTTCATGAAAAAGTGCTTTTATCATCAATTTCAAAATAACTTTTTGTTTCTGTTTTTAATCAAATATAAATAGTTTTTCTATTTTTGATCATTTTTATTATATTTAGTATTATAAAATTTAAATAAACTATTATAAAGTGCTTAATAAATAATTTTAAGTAAACCTAAAAAGTACTTTTGGCAAAAAGCACTTTTATAAATGAGGTGAGAATACGTTTTTAATTTTGTATTATTTGCACCATGTAATTGCTTGTTCGGTGTAATTAAATCATAAAATAAATAAATAAATGTTTCCAGTATGTTGTTGTTGATGAATATCTGTAATGTTTAGTATTAAATGATGATTTCTCAATGATGAGCGTAATATCGGGAAGTGAAACCGATCAAAATGATGACAAAAGAACAGTTTTCGACGCTACGCCTGATTCGCTTTATTTAATGACACCTCTACACAAAAAGATAACAGGTTATTTAATAAATATGACATTTATTTAATCTGCTTGTATTATTATAATATTTTAATATATTTTATTTAGAAATTGTATACTACAAATGAAAACTGAACGTTATTTTTTAGAAACACAAAAAGAAAATATATTACCGAATGTAATTGATAATATCGATATGAAACAAGTGAAAGAGGCTGGTACTTTTTTAGACGGATGTGGTGTAAGTAAATTTATGAATTGATAGTAAGTAAATTTTATGAATAAATTTTTGTGTTTTTCGCTTTAGATTTATATAGCTGGCTTTAATTCGGAGAAAAGGGACAAATTATGTCGCATATTGAAAAGTTCAGGAGCAACGCGTTATGATGATGTAACTGGTCGAGTTACTCATATTGTTATTGGCGATATTCATTGTCCTGAAGTGAAATTGTTGAACGTGAAAGAATACCAGTAAGTTGTTTTTTTTTTCAACTCTGTTGCACAATCAATACAAGACTATCCGCTGTATTTGGCATAATTGTCGCTGACAGTATATATATATATATATATATATATATATATATATATATATCTCATGTAATTAGCAACTTTCTAAAAGCTTTTGCAGTCAAAAGATGAAATACTTTTTATTAGATTACATAAGTATGGTTCATTCGTTAAATCAAAAGATTTACGTCATCGTTTTGTGGAAAAATATAACAGGCAAAATTTTCCTTTAACCTTTAAGATTTTTACCAATTGTGACATTTAAATATGGTATTTACAGAGTATGTACCTTTGACGTAATAATATAGAAAAATATTGATACTAATCTACTATAATTTATTTTTTTTAAGCATATTTATAGTTTTAATTGACAACTTTTGACAATGACATTTCACACTTATTTATATATGTAGGTTATGTTTTTTGATATTATTTTATATTTTAAATAACTAGTTTTAAAAAATCATTTTATATTTAATGTATTTGTTGTTATCGTGAGTTTGTGTTGATTTTGTTGAATGTTCGAACTTTTTTGTTTTTTGATGACGTGATATAATGCATGAGGAGACATAGTCGAAACACGTTAATTACTAATAAAATTTATATACATTTTTAGGATACCGATGGTACATTCGGAATGGTTGTTGGAATGCATAAAACAGAAACAGCCTGTTCATGAAGAATTATTTATTATCACATCTAATACGAAAGCAGAACAGTCAGCACCTCCGTCGCCGCTTAGTAAAAAGGTACTTTCAAACTATTATTATTCAATATTTTACAGTGATTTTTTTTTTTTTTGTTTATGTATTTTTAGGGTCTGACATTATTGCAAAATGATTCTTTACCAGAATCTATTACTCTTCAAACTGAAGAAAAAGAAACATTTCAGGATGAGATTAAACAGTATTTTCCGAAAACTAATACGGGTAAGTTGTTATTAAATCGACATAAAAGGTAACATTATAGATGGTAAACGAAGGGTACTTATCGCGGTAATTTACTGGACCAACATCACTAATTTATGTGTTTTTAATAGTTAACACCGATGATGAAGATACATTAGCTCAATTATTAGCTCAAGGAGAAATAAACAGTAAAATATCAGATGTAACAAGGACTACGAAATCGAATTCTGATCATAGAAATACTACTAAATACACAAGCGATAGTCAATCATTAGAAGAAACAGAATATGATATCATTTTTAAAGGTATATTTTCAAAATAAAAATTAATTACGTAATAAAAAAATTACAAATGATTTAGGACTTATATTTAGAATCACCGGTGTGGACGATGAAAATAAATATTCAGAGATAATTGAAAAAATGGGTGGTAAAATAGCTCCTGTTTCGTTTAAAGGTATTATAGATTTCGCAGTCGTACCGATTATTTGTAATCAAATATGTGATACAGCTGTTGAGACCGTTAATTATTTGTGGATTGTAAGTATTTAGTTAATTATTTTGATTAAAAGATATATATATATATATATATATATATATATATATGCAGATTTTTCAAATTTTTACCATTCAAACATAGATAGGTTAGTATATGATGAGTGTAAAATTGTTAAAAATGTTGTTGCAAAAGTTGGTTTTAGTCAGTTAAAAATGATTCATCTTGAGCGAATGTCTAATGAACGTTTGATTAAAAGATTATATGTGAATGATTTTAAAGGTATACGTTTGTCAGTGGACATCCCATGATTAGTTGGAGTGGTATGATTGAGAGAGTGGCTTGCGTGAACGATAGTTTCCAAGTAGTAAGAATAGAAGTGCATATGTGAGAGGTGTTATAAATATAAATGAAGCTAAAGTTGCTTGTTTTGAGGAAATTGATTTCGGAATAGTGGAAAGAGTTTGGGACACACCCTTTTGGGTACATGGCATGATTGTGTATGTATGTAAATCAAACATGTACTAGTATTTTTGTTTTTTGTAATATCTGTAATTTAATCATATTAATTACTTCAGTAATTATTTAATTATGGTTATAGAAATGTAATGAATTTATTTTTCAGATGAATTGTTGCCAACATAACGAGATAGTGGAAATGAAATATTATCATAGTCCAATTTATGTACAATCCAGAAATGAACCGCTTTCCGGTTGCATAATAACAATTAGTGGTTATGTTGGATTTGAACGTAGTTATTTAATTAATTTGATTCAATATTTAGGTGGCACGTAAGTCTTTTTAAACAATAGTCCTGTTCGATTCGCACCCTTGCATCTACTGTTTACTACTGCGCAAATGTTTGTTGTTTTATTCACTTCGCAATTAACATGTTAATATGTAAATGGATAAACCGCTGCATCATTTACGGCGGTGTTTTTAAGTAAAACGCAAGAGAGTCAATCGAACAAACTTAATATCTGTAGCATGCAATAACCGGGAATAAAGCGACGTTGCGTTGTCCCAAAAAAATGAAAAACAGTTTCGATTTTGATTTAAATTTTTCTGACAGGCAGACATAATATTTGCGTTTTTTTTCACTTACTTTTCTTTTATGTTTTTCGAAATAAATGTGTTGTTTAATTCAAATCAATTTTTATAATTAATCTGCACGAACTCAAAAATTGTAAATAATAATAGTTTTAAAAATATACTTTTCCACAACCATTCGAATACACTCTGTATTTTTATAAACTTAACATAGTAAAAAATCTTTCAGAACTCTATATATTACAATAAATCGACTTTAGGTTATAGTTCTGTATTAATACAGAACTAAAACCTAAAGCCCTTTTATTGTTTATAAATTTTATTACGAATATATATATATATATATATATATTGCGTACCATATTCTATTACAGTATTTTACAATATTTTTCTAATAGTGGTAGCCTCGACTTGATAATTTCTTACTTGCCGCATTCATATTTTTTTCATCTATTTTGGTACATGTATAATTTGTTGCTTTATATAATTATAAATAATTTCGAATTCATATTAATTAGATTAAATTCTGTATTATAATAATGTCAGTCGTGTTGTGAACTCGGTCACGAACGGTCGTTAATAAATAAATATAAATAAAATAGGTTACGTTAGTTATATAAATTAGTTAATTTCAATTAAGTCACATAAAATAGTTATAATAATTATTATTATTATAATTAATTTATTATTATATTATAATTATTATAATTCTCTTAGATACATTATATATAATTGCCTCGTACACTTCATCTCCGTGAAATATTAAAACTTATATAGGTGAGAGAGAGAGGGAGGAGAAAAATACGTTACTTGTATGCCATAATGGCGTAAAAATATCGCATTTAAAAAAATACATAAATAGTAGTAGCTTTGAAAAAATAAACTTTTTTTTTACGGAAATATTGAATTTCGTCTTCTGAAAAATGTCAAATTAATATGAAAATTATAAAAATACCTTTCGTACAGTATTACCGCAATATTATTTATCTGCAGCGATTAGAGGGTACGCTTAGCTACAGTTTAATATGTGCCAATATAATATTTGCCGCTTTCTACCGCACGAAATGTCTAATTTCATTTTAAATTAATTATTATTTCGTTTATAATAATCTTGTCTTGTTATTTCTACATCATAGTCTTATTTTGAGTCGAATCGGAAACGCGACAATATCATAGATATTATTTATTAAAATTATGTAGTTGAAGAGATGAAATTTATTAGAATTATAAGATATTAGAATCTGGAAACAGATGTTAAACATAAGCTTTGTTTGCGGAACACATCCCGAACTAGTTCCGAACAAGTATGCATGCGCGTTTTAATTTTGAGCGTTCACAAAGGCTCAAAATCGTACGGCAAAATGTTACTGCGCATGCGAACTTGTTCGGAACTAGTTCGGGATATGTTCCGCGAACAAAGCTATAATGTTGTAGTGTGAAGAAGGTACGACAGATAAAAATGTGTTATTGTTGTTTTCTAGTTATCAAGACAAACTTGCGCGTGTATCGTCTGCTATCAAAGGTGTCGCAGCATCAACGCATTTAATAAGTTTGCAAACTTCTGGACCAAAATATCTAGCTGCAAAAAAATGGAAATTACTAACAGTAACACGTATGTGGATTATACAGTGTGCTACAACTGACACGAAATTAGATGAAAAGCCATTTTTATTAAATGCATCTTCTGGATTAGGTATGATATTTTCGTTCTTGCAGATCAAATTGCTTTCAATTCATTTATTTCATAAGTTAGAATCTAATATTTCTATTAAATAATAGATACAACTGCTAGTTCAAGTAATTCTACAACGAATCAAAAAGAAATTCGAGCTAAAACACCTGTTTTAAGTAATAAACGAGACTCGGATGGTACGTTTTCAGTTTCATTTATTAAAAACAAATATTGTTTCCAAAATGTAAGTCTCTCGATCGATTAAATAAAATTATATGAATTTATTTAGGTAAAAGAGTATCACCACACGCTAAAGAAGAAGAAAATGAAATACTAATGGCTTCTAGGAAAAAATTTAAATTTGTTAAAGAATTGGAAAAAGATTCAGAGAGTAAGTTACTTGCATCACATACCTATTATGATTATTTGTAATTATTCAGTAATTTCTATATATATATATATATATATATATATATATATATATATATATATATATATATATATATATATATATTAAAATTAATATGTTGTAGAATTAAGCGATGAGATGTCGCCTTTTAAAGGATTTCCAAGTCAGGCAAATAATTCCGTTTTTCTTGAAACTCCATCCACAAGTGGTAAGTTACTTTTTTACAACTATTTCAATACTGAAAGAATTCTCATGTAAATTTATTTTCATTTAAATGATTTTGATTATAATTCAATTATTACGAAAACGCAACATTAAATATTTTGAAAATCATGATTTGTATACGCCGACTGACATGTGCGTATGCTATTCGTACACGTGCGGGCCCGCGTTTGAATCCTGCTTGGTACATGGATGTTTCTAATGTCTTTGTGTTATCTAAACATTGAAATTTACAAAAACAATTGTTATTGGCTAAAAGCCTTTGTAGCTATGGCCAATATATGTAAATAAAACTGATTTATATGATTATGTAACATTTAACGATTTTAATTTAATTATTACATATACTTCGTAACAAATATGTAAATTGATATTATTTAGAGAGACCAAAAACGCCGGAAGGTGATCTTTATTTGGAAGTTGAGGGCAGAATTGTTCTTTTAAGTGAGTGGAAAAAAGAGCTGATCGAACAAGGTATATTTGATACACCATCACCAATTCCTCAATTGCCTGGTACACCATTCGATGAATGTTTAGCACGTTTCCGTCGAGAAGGACAATTTAAATACAAGAATGGTATACATACTTCTAATTTTTATCTAGAATTTTATCATTTAAATTACATGAAATGATTGACAGGTGTTTTACGTGAACGTATGTTTCCAATGTATACATTTTTCAAACTATTCGAAATAAATCTATTTTTTCAAATAAATTTAATTTCCTATTATGAATGTACATGATATATAATAGGTATTAAGAAAATAATTTAACTTTGACATATGCTATTTTTCAAATACTTCTTCACGTATCTTTTGTAATATAGACAGCAAAACCGCAAATTCAAACAATCGTAATCCATCTCCTACACCGGGCGGTAGTCAGGGTACACCAGTGAGTAAATATATTCGTGGTTTGCAAGAACGCAATATTCTGCCGTCTAGTCCGAAAAATGTAACGCCACCTAAGAGTGTGTCGAATAATGAGCCTTGGTTATCGATGAAGACACCCGATACACCATATGGAATAGTATTTGGCATCGATAATCCATCACCTGGAATGCGAAAACGATGGAAATATTATTTAGATCATATACCTGAATTTTACAAATCACCCAGCATTCCGGTAAGTTTGTAAATATTAATAAATAAATTGTAAATAAATATAAATAATAATAATTTAAATAATATATATATATATATATATATATATATATATATATATAATATTATTAATTATTATAAATTAATTATTATTTAATATTAATAATACCAATTTTAAATTAATAACATTTTTCCTCTACATTTAGTCCTGGTCTGAATTAAAACGTAAAGCATGGTCATGGGTTCTACAGGAAGAAGAAAAAAATATAGCACAACCTAATTTTGATGAAACCGAAAATGGCGAAGAAGTTGAAACAACTCAATTAAATGAAACGGTTAGAAAAACTAAGTGATTTAAATTTAAAATTTATTACTACTTGATTTCTGTTTTGTTAGCCAAGTCACCGTGAATTAAACAATAAATTTGATAAATTAAAAAATATGCTAAAAGACGAAGGCAATCGAATATCATTTGCTCGATCGAATACATTGCTACAAATTGATAGTAGTAGTGGTAGTATACTAGTTGATCAAGTAGTTGAAGAAGAAGTATCCGGTAATATCTTTCTATTATTTACCTATTTAAATAAATATATATATATATATATATTTTTTTTTCATTCTATAGATGCGAGTAACGAAAAAGGATCACAAGCTTATACAGTTGGATGGGATGAACCAATTGAATCTTCTGCACTTCAAGATCAGGTAAAAAAATAAAAAATTATTAAGGGCGCGATTGTAAATTATGAATTTTAATCATATTTATTATTCATTACCGAAAATATTAGTATATTTCAAATTTAATTCTAAAATTATATTTATTGAATTAAGTCAGCTGGTATAAAGCGCACAAAAATCATACTTTTCAAATCAATGCTTGCTACATCATCCAGCATCTCATATGCCCCTTTTTCTATCTTGTAATACTGGAGTTACACTATACAATTTTCTTCATCATGAAACTTATTCGATATAAAAATACAGATTTTTCTATTACGAATATATTTCTGTAAAATGAGTAATAAATTATTTAAATGAGTAACACGTGCGTTTCATACAACAAACTTTCTATCTTCACTGATTTCGTACAACAAAGTTCGATGACGTGATTATATAAGGATACGAAATACGCAAAATCATTTGCTGGTAAATAAGCAATTTTTAATCATATTGTAACGTGCCGCTGTCCGGACCCTGGGTTGGATAATGTTGGAAACGCATTTTCATTACGCACGATTGTATATTGACTAGTCATTTATTTATACACAACATATTTAAAGATTTATATAACTATTTATTTAACGAATATGTACAATATTTATTTAGACTGAGCCACAACTCTCCGCAAACAAATCCTATCTTCGCACTTCCACACATACAACTGAAATGCACCTCATTGCCAACACACATTGTGTGTGTGTCTCTTGAGTTGTAACTGACCAGCTTATTTATTTGCGGCCTTTTATATAGTCCACTAAACATACTCGAAAGTTCTCCAAGTAAAATATTCCTTAACATTCTATTCCAAGTAGAATATTTACATTAGCGCGCGTATGTTTTTGTGTGGGTCCGCGCTACTGGTACAACACGCAGAACCCAATGTTCGTTACAATATCAGGGTGTATAACGGGCGTGAAAAACGGGAAAAGCGGGAATTATACGGGAATTTGGTTACGCGGGAAAAAAGCGGGAATTATGCTAGGAATTTTTTCGTTGTGCGTGAATTTTAAAAAAAATTGAAATATAAGTAGCTTCTTGAAGTACAGCGCAAGATCTTCATACAATTTCAGAAGAAATAAAGAAAAAGAAGATGGAATTATAATTTAATGATTGCGATAGTTCATGTACCATGCTGTAATTGTGATAAATAAGTATAATATTTGCAATAAATAACTTCGATTTAACACTTCTTTAACTTCCTTTATCGTTAAACTTGTATATTTACATATGGGAATTTTTTTTAAATAATACGGGAAAAAAGTGGGAATTACACGGGAAATTTATTTCAACTTTCCGTTATACACCCTGAATATATTCTGGGCTTATGAGAGATAAATTTTAAAATTAAATTTATTTTTTATAGTAGATTAGAAATTGCTAAAAAAAAATAGTGGACAGGCCCAGGACATTTAGAAAATTTAATTTTGACAATTTTGGTGTATACTTCTTGAAATTTTGCTTTTTTAGAATAGTTATATTTAAAAATAATTGTAAATTTTTTCAGATGACCATAGAATCGTCTAAACAGCAAATCTGTCGCAAATTTATGATATCCGGTTTAGATCAATCGGTAAGAAATGTGTAGAAATATAAACTAATCGATTTTAATAGGAAAATATTTTGATTTTGTTTTTCTTTTAGATTCGTACGTCCTGTTGCACGACAATAAAATCTTTAGGCGGTGATGTTTCCGAATTAACATATTATGATCCAACAGCGACGCATTTAATATGCTCAAATCTAACAAGAAATGAGAAAATTTTATCGTGCATGGCAGCCGGTAAATGGGTTATACACTATAGCTATATTCAAAGTAGTGCGGAAGCCGGAAGATTTCTGAATGTAAGTGCTGTTTGTATTATAAAATTAATAAATTTTAAGATTTTTTTTATTATCTATAAATAAAATTTCTTCATGACACACTCATTTAAATTTGACAGTATTAAAATTTTTGTCCAGCTGATCTGGATAAATTTGTCCTTGAAAAATGCTAGCCAGTTATCTATTTTGGATTTGTTTTTTTTTGTTATATGATTATTTCTTGCAGGAAGAATTATTCGAATTTGGAAATAAAAAATCGGAAGCAAATTTAAAAAATGGAGCTGTAGAAGCTTCTTCAATGACTGAATGTATTTATTGGTGGCGTTTACACGTTTTGAAAGAAGGCCAAGGAGCTTTTAAAGAAATGCGCGCGTTAGTATTTGCGAAAAATAAAGAAGCTGTTATTAGATTTATAGAAGCTGGAGGTGGTGTTATCGTCAACGCTAGGTAAATATTTTAATCTAAAGCTTGAATTTCATTATACTTTTTTCGTCTAGATTTCTAGTTCGAGGACAGATAAGTCAGTTGTTATGGTGGGTTCGGCTATTAATTCAGAATTGGAGTAATTTTGTAGTGTCGTAATCACTGAATTAACGGAGTTAAGGAAAGCCGAAGGTCTGAACGTAATCTGTCACATGTGAAAATAATGTTCCGACGAAAAGTAGTTATTATAAATCAGTAGTGTTATGGCAAAACATGTTATCTACCATTTTTGTGATTTTACAGGAGAAGCAAAAACGCTTTTGTATTTATAATTGTGAATGTAGGTTAGCATGTATGATTGCCATAGTAGTAATTTTTGACAACTAAGCCCTTTGATCAACTTAAAGTATACTTTATTTGTGGCCATTTAATGCCAAAATGTGCATTTTGAAAAAAGGCAGATTGCATGTTTTGCCATAACACTACTGAAATGTAAGAGAATTTTTGTTTGATGATGACGAGGAGAAAAAAGTTTAAAATGGTTTAGAGAAGGTAAATGATAATTATGCAGAATTTATGATTTCAAATATGTTAAATCACCTATTCAAACGACACTTTCGAATGTATCCCGATATTTTTAATTCTTTACTTCATAAAATGCACCAAATGTTATTTTTATCTTATAACTATCAAGTTTATTCCGAAAAAGGTTATAAACTTTTAATGCTACTGTGCATGTACACTCCTAAAGCCACGCTGTACGAGGTAGGGTAAATGGGAGTTAATAACCGAACGATAAAAATTTCACTCCGTGCACTCCAAAAACAATACCCGAACGGTTACAGACCACTTCCGAGTAAAAAGAGTGACTCGAGTGGAATAGCCGAACCCATCAGTATAGTATAGTGTAAATCAAATTTTTTTTACATCCAAATTGTTCACTATAAAACATACAGCTTGTCGTATATTTTTCTATTTAAGATACATTTAACTAGAAAGCAAGCATGAATCGAAACAAAAAAATATTATGTAATTCAAGCTTTAAGAATAATTATGTTATTTATTTATTTATTTCATTTTCAGTCCACCATTTGATCACAGTATGGATGTAACACACTGCTTCATTGATTTGAAATTAAATTTGAATATATCTGATTTTATTCCGTTAGCTCAACAAGGTGTCTTATGTTTGAATGCACTGTATTTAAGTGGTTATTTAACAAACAAAACTAACGTCGATGAAACTGATTTTATTATTTCCCAGTTACAAGCTTATTATTGATTTTTTTTCGTATTTCCTGGATTTGAGATCATTTCTTTATGATTGTTATTATTTATAAACTGTATGATTACTAGATATTTATTATTTATTTTTGTAATAGTAAATATTTCATAAAATTTACTAATAAACAATAGATTCTTAAATTAGTTGTAATTTTCTAATAAAAATTGTTATAAATGTTATAACGGCATAATTTCTTTTGTAATCCGTTTCTTCTTTTCCTCTTCCGAACTCATCATTTCTTGTACTTTAACAAGACTTTTTGACTACGCACCATTTTCTGTTATATTTAATAATATTTTAATATAATTTTTAATATTTTAATATAATAATATTTAGTAATATTTAGAATAGCTATAGTAAACAGATTATATAAGTTGTATATACAAATATTTGATACAATTATATGTTTATACTGCTTAAAGATATTTAACACTTGGATTTAGGTTTGTCTATTCCTTTCGATTCAAACTATCTGTCTTTGATGTTTGAAGTTAGTTCTTTGTGACCTTGAATAAAGGCAATCAAGGCTTCAGAAATATTAGAAACTACAATTAATTACAGAGATGTACTAAAAAAAATGTTTTTAACAAATTGCATTCTTTATAAAAATATACAATTATACATGGTATATAAATATATAGGTAATACTCCTATATAACATGACAAAATAAAAATTGTACACTTAAAAGAATAAAAGCTATTAATACAGAACTAAATCCCAAGGCCTTTTTATTTTAATTTTAAAAGTTATTTTATTTGCACAAAATATAAATTTCAATTAAAGAAATTATTTTATTTCAGAACAATAGCTTTACAATTAAGAAGTTACTTATTAAACTGATAGAACTAACTTCTTATTAAAAATACATGTCTTATATTAACACTAGTAATCTTATTACGCTTTAATAATCTGCTAATTACTCATACGCTGATTTGTAATATTATCATTATTGATTTGTAATATTATTTATATAAAGTTATTATTTATATTAACACTGATAAAGTCGTAATTTTAAATTTAAAAAGCTTTAGGATTAAGTTCTGTATATATTTTATTTAAATATCAACGTTTCGATATACTCTACTTATCTTCATCAGGAAAAAAAATACAAATAATACAAATAGTAAACAAACAAAATGTAGAAACAAGTTATTAAGTGTCAAAGTAACTAGATTAAAAAAAATTATACATTTTTACTACTTTGACTGCAAGGAAAAAGTGGTATAACGTTTGGTACGATGACTGTAACATTTTCAAAACATACATATATATATATATATATATATATATATATATATATATATATATATATATATATATATATATATATATACATTAACTTGTCTGGAAATCTTTTAAATACGTTTATTTAATTTTCTTTTACAAAACATAATATAAAATTTTACATATGAAAATATAAATATCATTATTGTGCCGTTATAAGGCTACATGCCCTTTGCAGCACTTTACAAATCTAGAATATTATTTCTAATATACCCTGAGCATAGTAAAACTTAGCGCGCAAAGGCACAACAGTTTTAATTCTATGTTTGTTATATACCTCTATATATATATATATATATATATATATATATATATATATATATATATATATATATATATATATATATATATATATATATATATATATATATATATATACAGGATGTAACAATAACTATTCCTAATTTTCAGAAATGATAGAGGGCATATAAAGAAACATTTTTTATTAATAAACTAGTGTCCGGAAAAATTTTTTTTTTTTCGGCAGTCGATTGTAAAAAACACAACTTTATGTTATAACCCGAGAATTAACGGAGATTTATAATATCCGTTAAGACCATTTCATTCTACTCAAAAAAGTGCCTTAAGAATGTGAAAATTATTTTCATCTAATTTAAAAAACCATCGAGATATCGCCATTTATCAAAATGCGGAAAAAGCGAACTTTTCGGCATAACTCGAAAACAAAAGACGATAGCTAATTTTTGTTTTTATAATTGAGTTACTCTCAAAAAAAGCGATCGAGGATGCGCGGTCCATTTTTCCATTTTTTATAGTTTCCGAGTTTCCCTATGAAAACGTACAAATTTGCCCAGCCTGTACATCGTTACAACTTATGTATCGAAAATGGTGGTCTTAACTTCGAACAATTTTTATAAAGTTTAATGCACTATTATTTCTAATAAAATGTTCTTTAACTTAACTACTCGTTGACGTTGTAATAATTAAAATTGTTTTTAACGATATCTAGTGTATCTTGACACCGAGTAATTTCCGGACACTAGTTTATTAATAAAAAATGTTTCTCTAAGTGCACTCTATCATTTCTGAAAATTAGGAATAGTTATTCTGTTACACCCCTGTATAAGTTACAAACTTAACAAAATTTTCACTCTGAAATTTTAATATGAAATCCGACAAATTTAAATTACAAATTAAAGACAACATATACCTATAAAGATATATACTGCTGGTTGCTTTCTGTGTAGTCGATATGCGAACATGTTGAACGGTTTGCTAAGTTATTTTGACATTTATTAACCTTAATTAAAATTGTACAAACTAATAAAGGTAATAATAATGAATAACAAAACTTTGAAAAAAAATAAATTCTATCTGCATATATTTTTAATAAGATGATATATTTTAATGTCTAAATTTGTTTATAATAAAGAAATACTTATTTATTATTTTTCTGTCAAATAAAAAGCTGATAATGTGTTAATATTTAAATTAATAAAATGTGTCGCAAAATGTTTTATTCGTACTTTTTTATGTTTATCTTTTTTTTATTTAAAATCTGTAATTAAAAGTTTGTTTTTTTTACACTTTAGTTTGGGCCTGCGCGATTTTGAATAAAAACATCTTTCAAATATTTCTGTCAGGCTTTGTAGTATTGCTAGACATAGAGAATTAGTAGTATATATCTTTATAGGTATATGGAGGACAATCGCTTAACCGTTCAGAATGGTATGATGTCATTATCCGGTAAAACTTACCCAGATAATTTCTTTTTCATTTTGAACATACCTCTGATTAACAAAAAAAAAATACATTTTTTAATTAGGAGTATATTTTAAATTGCAGAGAATTTCAGATGTTTCAAACTCTCTAGCAGAATATTGTTGTTGTGCACATGGCACATCAATTTGTTGATTACTCGGCGGACAATTTAATGCATCAGAATTCCACAATGTGTCATCATTTAATAATTTCTCGAACTCTTGCATATTCGTTTCTTTGTAAAGCAAATCTATATTTCCCAGTGAGTCTATATCTGCCAGTGAGTCTATATCTGCCAGTACTACAAAAAAAAAATTTGATTTTTCATTAACCGTTTGAGTGGCACGGATCTTTGCTGTTTCCTCGTCCAAAAGTACCAAGGAGCGCTTGTCTTATTCCCTATTCTACATTATATTGTTATAGTGATCGTTGTTTATAAGAGAATAAAAATGTGTACACATATACATAACATTATTGAGTTCATTATATTATTATAGTAATCGTTGTTTATAAGAATAAAAAGATGGTGTACATCTACCTAGAGCACTTTTCGAGCGAAACAGAAAAAGCGCAAAATCGCTGCTTGGCACTCAAACGGTTAAATATAGAACGTAATATTTCTACCTGCATTAAAATCTAGACTGTTGCTATCTGTAGATGAAATTGGCGATTGAGTAAAGTGAACGTTAGTAGATTTATTTAAATTGTCTGTAGATGAAATTGGCGATTGAGTAAAGTGAACGTTAGTAGATTTATTTAAATTGTCTGTAGATGAAATTGGCGATTGAGTAAAGTGAACGTTAGTAGATTTATTTAAATTGTGTGTGTCATTAAATTTTACTTGATTTTCATTTGCTTTCACTGAAAATAATATCAATTATTTTTATTAACTCCTAAATATAAGATTAGAACGATTACATGTATCTGAATTGGTTTGCGATGCGTCTTCATTCAATATAAATTTTATATAATTATTTATTTCCTTATTTATATGCACAAATGGATTTGTTAATTCTGTAGGAGGTGAATTTAAAATGTTTAAACTTTCATCAATATTTAGATAGTAACCGGTTCGAATTCTGTTTGCCTGAAATAATTTATAACATAAGAAAAATATGTACCATAAATTGAAGTATATAGAATCACACGTGGTGAAAAGAACCATATTTGGATAGCGCTTATCAAAAAGGTACAAACCGCCAAATCACGATTTTTGAGTTAAAGGCACAAAACGCCTATAAATACCTTATATTAGATTGTTTAAAAGTAACAAGCGTTATAGATGCTTGGAAAGACCTCTGTTACTGAGGTTACCAAGTTGCTTGCATATAGACTAGCTTGATACAGTCACAATTCAACTCAATTTTTCACAAATTGGCGGTTGGTACCATTTAGATAAGCGCTATCCATTTGTTATATCAATAATTAACAAAAAAAATCCTTTTTTTGGTAATGTTAAGATGCATTCCAGTAAGTTTAGATTTTTTTTAATTGATAATACTTGTTTGTATCCAAATATGATCCAATTTACCCAATAGGCGAGCTGAGTCATAGACGCTCAGTTTATTATACAGTATTAACTGCGCAATTATTTCGTAGCTAGTGTACGGAAAGCAATGTGACGTTCAATCCAAAATTTCAGCATGAGTATGTATTGAGTGAAATCTGTAGCCGATAGATTTTTAACTGTGCAGTTAGTACTGTGGGTATATTAAAATATATATTTATTTCACATACTTCTTCTTGAAGATCGGTTATTCCTTCTAAATCCACAGCTTGTCGTAAAATATTCATTTCGTTGATTAGAGGTTTCTCTAAAGTTTTTTTCTTTCTGCCAAAATCATCTATACCATTATTCATGTTGTTGCAAAAATTCTGAAAAGTATATTTTATATATAACATATATGCATTAATTATAAGGTCTACAAATAAGTCTCCGCCGTTTTCTATCAAAAATTAGGAATTTGTTGTGCAGGAACCGTCCTTCCACTACGTTCTTTGTCTTCCACGTCAAAGTCACCGTTTTTAAACGTTTGAAACCAGTCATGACAACTTCTTTCACTTAAAGCAGTCTCACCATATGCTTTCATAAGCAATCTATGCGCCTCAGCTGCAGATTTCTTCAAATTAAAGAAGTAAATCAAAAGTTCCCGCAAATGACGCTTATTCGGAACAAAACTTGATATGTTCGCACAAAAAAAATTATGTGATGCTGATACAGTCACTAATACTTTAACGTAATGTTGTTACCAGATGTCCAAACTTACGATATTACGTTTTACATCGGACAATTTCAACATAACCTTTTAGTGGGGCCATATTTTGACAAACGCCGGAGACTTATTTGTACTCCTTTTATTATAATTAAATTACTGTATTTTCTTTATTCGACATATTTTTAACTTATATCAAAACACAAAAATATTATTTCACTGAAATGGGCGTGTTGGAAACTAGTCAAAACTTATAAATTAATAGTTGGTTAGTAGTATAGGTTAGTAGTCTAAGCAGTGGTGCCACTTGTATAAATTTTCAAATACATAATTTGTTGTAAGATTGAAAGGTTTGGTTTAGAGCGCAATAATTCCAGTTTATGTCGGAAAAGGCGCAACTATTGCTGTTTCATTTTGTTATTTGCGGGGTGGAATCTGACATAGAACGAAATTTGCCGCTATATTATTTTGCTTGGGCAATACTAGATGGCATGAGAATGTACTTTCTGAAGATATTGTTTTCTTTTCGTGTTACTAGATGTCGTTCATGGCTGCAGTGGCTTGCTGTAACGTCATTTTAAAACATTGTGATATCGTTGATCATGCCTCCGGTAAGTATTGAAATGTAGTTTGTTAATGTAAAATTATATGATGTAAAAATAGTATTGCAAATTATTAATTAAGATTAATATGTTTAAATTTCGGATAATAGGTTGCCTTGTGCACATTTGTACCAATTTTCCGGGCCAATTTGTTTTGCCTAGGAATGAAAATATGCGGAAGCTGTGTGCTTTGTGCGCGAACATTTTCATTAATAAAATATTAAAATTGCACTATATCCTTCTATATATTATATAAAAACAAAATAGACTACATTTATTTTTATTTAAGTTATTTGTGAGCTATTAAACAGATAATTCCTTAAGATAAATATATTAACATTAAATATATGTATTTTAAAGATGTTTTTTGGATTTATATAACATATGTTTAAAGAAATACAAACGATATATAAAAAAAACATATTTTAATTGTATTTTGTTCTACAAAATATTTAGTTGTTATTTAATTTTTATTATATTTCTATAAATAAGTAGTATTTTCTGATAACATGATTGTTGAAATGTCTATAAAGTAAATTCGCTTACTTTATAGATATTTTCTAATCATGTTATCAGAAAATAATTTAGCTTGAAAATTTAAATAAAAGCAAAGACCCGAACCCGAAGAAAACAAAGTCTATAAAATCCATACTAGTGACATCTATTATTGCCCAAGCATAATAACAACTGTGTCATAAAAATTAACATGGGAGATTCCCATCTTGAGCGTAAGCGATATAGTTAATCTATGGGTTTGACAAACTTGTGCGTTTAGGGCCTGGTTTTATAAACGCTAGTAAAATTTACTTTGTGTTTATTCGATAGATTTTTGTATTAAAAAGACGGAATAAATTTAATCCAGTGCTATTAAAAAATAGTTATTATTAATAATAATAATAATCTAATACATAATAAATTTGAAATCACATTTGTTTTCAAAGTTATTAGAAGGAAATAATTACTTGGGAAGTAAATATATTTGTCGTTTATGAAATCGGGCCTAAAAAAGTTTTAGAAAGAAAACATCAATAATAAAAAAAGACAGAGACCTCTTCTAGAGTACTATTAGATTAGATAAATGTGCGTATATCTGAAAGTATTTATTTAAAAAATATTAGAACTGTTTTTAGCATTATTTATATTTTAAAATGTTAAATATAATAAAAAGTATTTAATTTATAAAACCAGTTTATATTTGGTACATGATAAAAGCAAAAATTTATTTTGAAATCTTCACTGCTTAATCTTTCTATTCTATTCGTAATTAGCTAAATTTGTTACAATACATTCAAATATCTGATTTAAATAAAAATAAATATATAAAACTATATCATATATTGAATTATTTTTATTGAATACAATATATTTATTTTGCCTCTACTGGCAACAATGTTCTGCAAAGACACTTTGTTTACATTGAACCTTACTTCTATTACGTTTGTGATAAAGTTCGATACCAGCATGGAGGCAAAACAATTTCATTCAAATCCGAAAGCTCATGTAAACATACCAGTGAGTGACGTAACTCGTTTAGTGACAAAAAAAAATTCATGACGTCCCTGTTTCACCGATATTTTGACCAATATTTTGACATTTGTATATGGTGCAATTAGGGTTGAGGTTATATGCATTTATCATATACGTACTGCTTTTTCATATGATTTTCATTTGTTAGTTTTTGTTATTATTTGTCGATTTGTAGAATTCAATTTTATTTTATGATACTGCTGACAAAATGACTACATATTTAGTTTTATCGAAGATTGAATTAGATAAAGTATGTAGAACATGTTTATCGCAAAGTAATGAAATGGTATATTTATATACTAATTGCAACGAGAATAATTGTTTAGTTGAAAAATTAATGAATTGTACATTTGTTCAGGTATGTTATTATATGTATAATATAGTAGTTACTTATAATACCTACTGTAAAAATTATTGTAAACAGTATTCCGAAAATGATGGATTACCAAAACAAATTTGTTCAAATTGTGTGAGCGAACTAGGAAAAGCTTATGTATTTGCTCAAACTTGTGAGAGAACTGATCAAATACTGCGCACATATTGTAAAATAAATATGAAGAATAAAGATGAAACTAATCAAATTCAATCCGAATCAGATAATATAAAAAACAATCAATCTGAAAGCGCAGAAAACATTTTACTTGTTTTAAATTCGAACGAAGAAACTGCACCAATTAAAAGTGATAACGAAACGGAAGGCAACGAAGAAATAATCGAAATAAAAGAGGAAAATTTTGTTGACGATGAAACATCAGTTGAAGAAGAAACTTCAGTTGAAGTACCGACAGAAATAAAAGAAAATGGTTGTAAAACAAAAACTGAACCTCCGTTCGAATGTAAAAGATGTCTGGAAACATTTCCTTTATATTATTCACTTATAGAGCACCAGAAAGGAGCGAAGCATAAATTAATGAAATATCCGAGACGCACATGTTCCATATGTAATAAAAGTTTTAGTTATAAATTTTATCGCACTCATATGCGTACACACAATGTGACTGAACAGTTTTGCTGCGAATTTTGCGGTAAACGTTTTGCATATGACAGCAATTTACGGCGTCACATGCGAATTCACACCGGCCAGAAACCTTATAAATGTGATATTTGCCAAAAATGTTTCAATCAGACAACAAAGTTGCACGACCATCGTCGGACGCACACGGGCGAACGGGCATTTGTATGCGATATTTGTGGAAAAACCTTTATTAAATCAAATGGTTATTATATGCACATGAGTAAACATAAAAAAGAAAGTAATTATCCTATATTTATTTCATTCCTATTATTTCGCAACAAAAACAATTTGTTTTTTTTTTTCACACGGGCACATTTTCCATTTTATTATATTAAAATTGTCAGTTGATTATTAAATCATTAGTATGTTTATTTATATTTGAAATATTTACTTTGATTTAATAATTCAGGTATATTTACGGCCGGTTTTATAATAAATATTTTTATCTAAAGTCAACTTTAAGCCGGCAAAAAGCATAGATTTGAAATTGTGCCGGCATAATTATAATTGCTGTCAATAAAAGAATGCTTTTTTTTCTTCTCAATTTAAAGTCGAGTTTAGTTAAAGTGTTCATTATGAAACCGCCTGTTAGTTTTTTAGTTGCAAAAGAATGAAGTAACGATACTGTTATTCAGTTAGATTAACATCTAGATTTTGTATTTCTTAGAAACAGCTGAAAATGTTGAGAATAATGAAACCGGTACACGTAAAAGAAAAATAAGAACGAGTAATGCAAAAGGTAAAATATTTTACGTTTCCTTAAAAAATTTCAAATTAAAAACTATTTTATTTTACAGAGCAAATTCCTACACATTGTGAATTATGCGATTTGTCATTTACCAGTGAAAAAGGCTTAAAACAACATCAAATTATACATAGCGAAACTCAAGTCAAGTGTTCCGAATGTGGAAAAATTTTCGCGAATATTGAACGACTGAAAAAGCACGAAATAGTTCATTCCGATATAAAACAATTTAAATGTAATGTTTGTGATAAAGAATTTGCAACAAATGCTTGTTTAAAAACGCATGAATTACGTCATTTGGATAAACGTTTTTCCTGCAATATTTGTGGAAAAGCTTTTATTCAATCGTCGCATTTACGATACCATTTACGAATACATTCGGGCGAAAAACCTTATAAATGCTGTTACTGTGATAAAAGTTTCTCTTTAAACGGAACTTTAACGGTTCATATGAGAATTCATACAGGTGAAACGCCATTTTTATGTTCCGTGTGTAATAAAGGATTTTATGATTCAGGTTCCATGAAGAAACACTTACGTACTGCTCATATTGAAACTGTTTAATTTTTTTTGTAAAAAATATATTAATAAAAATTAATAAACTAATTTCGAAAAACTGCTCTCTTTTATATTTTCATGTTAATTATACTATGGATCATATAGATAATTTTATAACAATCCTTCATGAAGATATTTTTGTAAAAAAAAATTAGCGATATGCATATTTATATTTCATAAATTATTAAATTTACATGATTTTATTAATAAACAAGACGTACAAATTTATTGCTTAATATTATTATTTCTTATAAATTAAATGTATGTTTTTTTTTAAATTAATAAATAATAATCAACAATAATAATTTGAACCTTGAAATTAGATATAGAAAATTTTATAACAATCCTTCATGAAGATATTTTTGTAAAAAAAAATTAGCGATATGCATATTTATATTTCATAAATTATTAAATTTACATGATTTTATTAATAAACAAGACGTACAAATTTATTGCTTAATATTATTATTTCTTATAAATTAAATGTATGTTTTTTTTAAATTAATAAATAATAATCAACAATAATAATTTGAACCTTGAAATTATAAATTTATAACATTCAAATCTGTTCTTATGTTCAATGTATCAGTAATTTACCGTTTGATGGATTATATGTTGAATTTAAAGAAACGCCTATATTATTTCTAATTGTCTTTCTTTTATAATTCTATTTTGATTTAACATAGAAAATTTTTCAATTGAATTTGTCCTATGAATAGCAATTGATAAAAATAATTATTCATAGAAAATGTCAGCAGTAGAACTTACTTTGGGTCCAAAACCAGATGTATCCTACCCTGTAAAAGTATTATATTGTGGTAATTGCTCCATGCCAATTGAGTACTGCGAATATTATCCAGAATATGAAAAATGTGAACAGTGGTTAGAGAGAAATTTACCAAATGAATTTGAAAAAGTAAAAGTAGACGATGAAAGTAATGAAGGCGGTGGCCAAAGCAAGTATGTGTTTCAAGAGCACCTAGAGGCAAGAAGGAGTCTGTTACGATTGTCACTGGACTCAGTACTTTTGATATTGACTTAAAAGTTGCTGCGAAATTTTTTGGAACGAAGTTCGCTTGTGGCTCATCTGTTACGGGAAATGATGAAATAGTTATTCAAGGAGATGTGAAAGACGATCTATTTGATATTATTCCAGAAAAATGGCCAGAGATTGAAGAGGATTTAATCGAAGATTTAGGTGATCAAAAAAGATAATTTATATTACACGAATATTATTTTTTATTCCAGTCAATTTAATTTTTGTTCAATTAAACAAACTTACGCATACGTTTCTATCTAGTTATGTTTTGTCCGAAAAAACAAACTAATATTGGTTGATTTTAAAATCGTTTTTCGCTGCAGTTAGTGCAGCTGTCATATAAGCGGGAATCGGCATTTCAACAAGACCCTTCACAATCATTTCCTTCATCATACCAAGCACATCGGGACTGCAAAATTCCATTTTGATACCATTGAGAGATTGACCCGCCATTGCTTCGAATCCGTCCGTAACCTGCCAGGTTGCGTTCTTCACTGTTATCGACACTGCTTGTAATTGTGGCGGGGCTTTGCCGAAAATTTGATTCGCGATTTTCTTCCTATTCGCAGACTGAGTAAAATCGACGCCGGTTTTCGTAACAGGATCACTGCTTTCGAGCGCTGCGTCCACTAAATGTTTTGCATCGCTAACGCCTCCCTCTTTATTTGATAATAGTTTGAGCAGATCGAATATATTTCGACCGCGTAAATTCGACTTTTCCGCAGTTTTATAACCGAAACCGTTCGCTAATGTTTCCAGCATTGTCTTATCGGATAAAATCTTTGTACTTGTACTAAACAAATATGGATAGTCGTTTACGTATTGGAAGAAAATCGGCTGCTGATACGACATGCCTTTGTTTTTACGTAATACTTTCTTCACCACACTTATTACACACTTATTCTCATAATCAAATATATTTATATCGGTCAAATAATTTCCTCTTGTAAATGAACTTTTGATATTTCGCAATAATTGATCTGATGTAGTTATATTTCTGCCTTTATCTTTCATTCGAATCGTATACCATGTTCGTTTTGACGTGCTAATCACTGTAAAAATATTATAAATAATATTATGAACGTATAAAATACTTTTAAAAAGTTTCATACCAATTAGTTGTAGCATAGAAATTCGTCGTTTTATTTCCGAAGTATCTAGATTTTTAACTGCTCTCACAAGATGACTTATAATATTTAATTTGGTTAGCTTTTCATTACTGCTTCTAATTTTTTCTTCAATATAACGCCATGAAACTTCGGGAAACTCATGAATTGCTGTATCGCGTATATCATTCACATTAATCCTTTTTAATAGTAGCTCCAAATCTTTTAAAGACATGTTTTTATATTATTGAGATAATTATAAGATATTTTTGTTTAATAAAATAGTGAACACTTTGAAAGCGTTGATCCACCGTTGAACACGTTGAAAATCCTGGAATCAAACTTTAATATAGGATAACAAACTTGAACTTCGCAGATATATACACAACACGAAACTTACACGAAATGACACAAACTACCAACTGTTCAATATAAAAAATACCAGGGAGGACCTGAAAAATACTTTGACGTTTCTGAATTTGTAAACGTTTAGGTTAATGTCTAAGATAATTTTGTTTGCAATTATATATTTCATTTCGAACTAGTTTTGAAATAAAATGACAAATTTACTAGAATTGTCTAAAATGAACTTTGATAAAATATGTCGAACATGTTTGTCACAAAATGAAGAAATGATACATTTGTACAATAATTGTATTGGAAATGAATGCCTTGTTGAGAAATTAATGACATGTACATTTGTTCAGGTATAATATTTTATGTAGAATCTAATAAGAAATGAATGTCATATTTTATTATAGTTTTCAGACAAAGACGGACTTCCAAAACAAATCTGTACAAAATGTGTAAAACAAATCGAAAATTCTTATTTATTTGCCAAAAAATGTGATGAAACTGATCGAATATTACATGAATATCGTAATACACATAAAAAGCGAAAGAAAAATAATAGAAATGAAGCAGAATCGGAAAAGATTAAAGCCGAACAAAATGAAAATACAAATAATAGTGATAGTAGCGTTTTAAAATTGGAAGATAAAACAGATGAAAGTTGCAGTGATCACAACGTTGATATTACAAGTAAATTAGATATAAAATTAGAAATTCAGGATGATGAATCGTTGCAAATAAAAGAAGGAAATTTGAGTAAAATCGTTGAAACATCAACAGATGATAGTAGAAAATTGAAAACAAAATTTAAACGGAAAACAAATGAACGTAATAAAGAACGAAAAACATATGAACGTAATAAAGAACGAAAAACATATGAACGTAAAGAACGAAAAACGTTTGAACGTAAAGAACGGAAAACAGTTGAACGTAAAAAAACATTTGAATGTAAAGAATGCTTGAAAACGTTTCCTTTGCTTCATTTACTTAAAGAACATTACAAAGAAACGCAACATTCAAATGCGAATCGGTTTTGTTCGATATGTTCGAAAACATTTAGCCGTCGATATTTTGTATGTCATATGCGCGCGCACAACGTGGAGAAACGATATTGCTGTGAATTCTGCGGTAAACGATTTGTAATTAGCAGTAATTTAAGGCGTCATAGACGGATACATTTAGGCATCAAACCGTATAAATGCGACTTTTGCGAAAAATGCTTTACGCAGTCGAATACAATGAAGGAACATCGTCGAACTCATACGGGGGAAATGCCATATATTTGCAGCGCATGCGGAAAAACTTTCGTTAGATTATCCGATCTTAAAGTTCATAAATGCAGCGGTAAAAAAGAAGGTAAATCCATAAATTTGACTTTTTCTTTATCTCATCTATTGAATAGAATCGTTAATAGTTATTAAAATTTGCAACAAATCCTAGATTCTTTAAAAGGACATTTACAATCGGTTTCATCAAACAATTTAGGCGACTCTTAAGCCGACAAAAAAAGTTTTTGTTTTATTAGCTGTAATAAATAATTTTGCCATTAAAAGTTTGAAAAGTTAACAACAAAAAAACATCGTTTTATTGATATGCTAGTTGCTTTAAAATCGATATTTTGTCGGCTTCAAGTCAACTTTAATTAAATCAGCGGTTAATTAATAATTAAATTACCAGCTATAATTCAGGTAGAAATATAATATTTTGCCCATATCCTGGTTATATATTTATTATTTTGTAACTTATGTTATAAGTAATATAAATTTGTTTATGACACATAAAGATACATATTGTTATAATATTCTAAAAATTAACAACCAAAAAATATGGATTTTGCTGGGATATCATTATATATCATAAACTATCTGACAATATTAAAAATTGTAACTTAAAATCGTATAAAAATTTCTTAATATCGCCTTTTTTTACTTTTTATGAATTTTTGGATAGTCAATTCTAATGAGAAATTATCATTTATTATCATATTTTTGTATTTTTATATCGTGTTGGATCAACAGAAATAAAGATTATTATATTATATAGATCTAGATCACTCATTTAATCGCTCTATTTTATATCGTCATATTAGGAAAAATATAATAAATAAAAATGATTGGTTTAAGAAACACGTGAAGATTTTTTTATTTATCAATTATCAGATGTTATGAGTTCGGTAGTTGTTTTATGACGAGAATAAACTAAGTTGATGAAAACTCAACACAAAGTATAGCATATGGTTATTTTACTTAATTATGAAATAATTGAAAATATTGTATATTTTTAGAAATAGATGAAAATGATCCAGCGAAACTACAGAGAGGTAATAAAATTTATAGTAGTCTCGTTATGAAGTTATTTGTAAATATAGAAAAATTTTTTTTTATAGAGGGCAAATCTTTACAATGTGCTACATGCTGTCAAATATTTAATTCAACAAGAGCATTAAAATTACACCAAGTTGCACATCGAGGTATACATAAATAATAACCATTCGTTAGCAATCATTTTTTTTTAACTAACGTTTTCAGCAATCTGAGTCGTTTAAGGCATTCCATGTTTTTAATTCAAAAGATGAATAGTTGCCAAAATTAAATGTAATGTGTATTTTTTATATACAAAGCAGATTTTGAATTGATTCGAAAGAATAATTTTAACTGTGCCTTAAAGGAGCCAGCCATATTGCTGTCGAAGATATTTGTTTTGCAAATTAATTTTTGAAAAATATATGTTACAGAACCAAAATCACTAAAGTGTGATTCGTGCAGTCAAATATTTAACTCAACTCGCGCCCTAAAACTACATCAAGTATCGCACAGCGAGAAAAAATTCTCATGCGCTGATTGTGGCCGGCATTTTGTTAGTGTAGAACATCTGAAGAAACACACGAAAAATCATTCGAATTTTAAACAATATTCTTGCGAACTTTGTAGTAAAACCTACACATTGCAATCGTCATTGAAAACTCATATGTTAACTCACACGGGCGAGAAACAATTTAGTTGTCAATTTTGCGAGAAAACTTTTACGCAGTCGAGTCATTTACGTTGCCATTTACGCGTTCACAGCGGCGAGAAGCCATTTTCTTGTAATGTTTGTGAGAAGACATTTTCGCAGCCAGCTCATTTGAAAACTCATCTTAAAACTCATACGGGTGAACGACCGTTTAGTTGTAGTTATTGCGGTAAAACATTCGCTTTAAATGGAAATTTAACGGTTCATTTACGAACGCATACTGGCGAAACGCCCTATCTGTGTCCCGTTTGTAAAAAGGGATTCTACGATTCTAGTTCGATGAAGAAGCATTTACGTGCTCATGGAGAAATAAATAAATAAATCAATTGAGAAAAAATACGTTTTGTGTTCATGTATTATATTTATTAAATTATATTCTTTTTATAAAATAAAACAAATTGTCTAATACAAATATATACAATATCTATTTAGTAGTATTTACCAAATATTTCTTTCTCATATTGAACTTTAATATAGATTGAAATGTAATTATTAACAGAAAATTTACTTAATATTTCTTATAGATTTTTTTAAAAACAATTACATAATGTGAAATTTTATTACATACTATATTAAAAAATTAATCTAATTTATGCTTAACAATTCGTCAAAATTAAGTGGAGGAAGAACATTTCCTTTTGTTTAAAATATTGTCATGAGTTAGGGCGAGCGCACACGGTCGATTATTACGTCGTACAACTGTTTGGCTGAGTTGGTTTGAAATCGTGATGCATTATCAATTTATCATCGACTAAACTGTTTAGTTGGTCATAAATCGCGTTGTATGCGCACAGTCTCGATAGCGACACAACTTTTATTCCTCTCTGAACGCATTCAGCCGACTTTAAAAAGTTTCAGAAATGTATAATCCAATAAGAAGGCAATTGATGAATTAAGTTTACAAGTAAATAACTCGAAAATGGTACAAAATATTAAAAAAAATTTGAAATAAAATAACTTCTTTAGATATTGCTCTAAAACTTTGTCGCTTATTATACCTATTTATTTCTTAAGGCCGAAAAGTTTCTGTGAGAAAATTTCGCCTTCACATTGAAAAAAATCTTGCCCATTAATTTTTAAAGTTAATAACTATATCATTATTTTTTTTGAAGAAACACAGAAATAGTTAGTGAATAAAATAAAAAAAAGAATTATGCTAATAATTTGTCTAGTAACCGAGATATGATCGGTTAAAGTTAAAAAATAATTAAATTTAAATTTTTCAATTTTTTTTTGGAAAAAGTAAATTTTTGATATTATGCAAAGTAATAAAAAGTGCGTTTACCCACCATCAGATCGGGCAGAAAATTTCCTATAAAATAATGTTTTCAAAAATTATATACCTCAAAGTTACATTTTGCTTAATAAGCGTTATTCAAGCAGTTGGATCTTCGACTACATCAACAAACAATCGACCGTGTGAACGCTTCCACTGTGGTATTATAGGGGTAAAACTTTAGAGTAGGTCCGGAGATTTTGCTGTACTCACGTTAGTTGAAAAACCAGTGACTCTCAAAATGTGTGACAAGACAAAATGAGATTTTAAATGTGTCTTAACGGTCTATTAAACACAACTACTACCCGCAACCTACCTACCTAACCTAACGGACTTTTTAACATAACATAACATAAGGAACAATCACACTTCTTAACATGATATAAGTCTTAACAGACGAAATTGATAAAATTACTAATAAAACATTTTGAGGTTCACACACCAAACATAGGCGTTCCGATGTTCACGCATGCGCAAATCTGTTTTTTTTCAATATTTGTAAATATAGCAACATCTCCGGACTTATACTAAAGGTCAGCCACTAAATTTAACTATAGGGAAAAAATTTTCAAAATCTTAATGATGCGAGGTAGAATGCACATCGGCTGCTTTTGTTGACTAAATAATCGAGTTGTGCTGTGTGCGCACCTACACCTAACTTAATATATTTATGCTCATCAATTAAACTATCGCCCGACTAAACATCGACTGTGTGCGCTCGCCCTTAATGAATCATGTATCGTTGTAACGGCACTTGCATTATAATATAATTTTCATCATATGTCTAGAACATATTTAATAATTTGGTTACAGAAATCTTTGAATAATTTTGTATGAAATTCAGCATTCAAATTATTCCCACTTGTACAAATGGTTGCCAATCTTCTAAAATAAAAAATTACTAAATGTCTGTTGTAGCTATGTTGTTGTTGCTGCTGCTGCCATCTATGCTATGCCATGCCATACTATGCTATTTATTGCCAACGTAAACATGAATAAGTGAAGTGAACAAATTTACTACCAAAGAAAATATTTGTGTTGATTTCAAGTGCATAATTTTAAAACGAAATAATATTATTGAATAGGTTGTTTTTCGCTGTATTTTAATAAATATTCGAAAATAAAATGGTTGTACTTTGTTGTGTACCGTGTTGTAAAAATTACTCGGGAAAGAAACCAATTCTCAGTTTCTATCAGTGAGTATTAATTTGTAAATTGATGTAATTATTTTGGTAAGATAATTATTAATTATTTTATTAATATTTTCAGGTTTCCAAGAAAAGATCTAGCATTAAGGAAAAAATGGATTGAGGCTGTTAACCCAAAATTGACTGGAACTAATACAAACTTCTTGCGTGTGTGTGGCGACCATTTCATTGACAGTGATTTTGATCGTTCGATTATGAAATGTGATAGTTTAATTAGAATCTTAAAACGAGATGCTTTTCCCAATCAATATTTACGTAGTCCCGCACCAGTGCATACAGAAGTATGTAAACAATATATATATACATATACTTTTTTATTTTAATAATTATTGAACTTATTGTTTAATATAGACACAGCCTGTATTTGAAGAATGTTGTATATCTGAATGTAAAAATACAACACGAAATAATCCAAATTTGAAATTTCATTCTTTTCCAACCAATGCTAAGGTAGCTCGTCTGTGGCTTCATGAAATTCAATCGCCTCAATTAAATCAACTTCCATTTGAATCTCTAAAAACTAAGAAAGTTTGTGATCAACATATTTCGGAAAATAATACACCGATTAGATTTGCGAGGGAAAGCACAGACATGTACGTAAAAAATTGTTTTCATTTTTTCCATTCGATACAGTTTCAATTATTATTATTATTATTTTAGATTAAATAATGCTTTGAATCATTATTTGGCAAATGTAAGCAGTCCTTTTCTGAATGTGATAAATAATGATAATTCAAAAGAAAATCAGTCTTTAGAAAATTTAGAGAGCAATGCTGAAGAAACTAGAACAGCTAATTTAAAAGAAGAAGGTAAATATTTTGTACAAAATAATTTGTGAATTTGTTTAATATAATTATTTGTTGTAGATGATAAAAATGAAATTGATATTGATCACTCCATAAATTATAATTACCCTATATTAAAAAATTTATTGGAAGAAAATTCATCAATACAGGAGGAATATTATGATTTTGATTCTATTTGTAGAATCTGTTTACGTGAAGGTGAATTAAAAAGTGTATTTTATGACAAAGTTGAAAATAACATCATAAATGATATGTTTTTATATTGTACAAATCTAGTGGTAAGTGCATTAAAAAAATTTTTAAAGAAAAAAGATATAATTTGGGAAAATTAGCTTTCAGAAAGACAAAAATTACCAAAACAAATATGCATAAACTGTATAAAAGAATTAACTATTGCATATAGATTTTCAAAAAAATGTGAAGAATCAACAATCAAATTAATGCAATATATCAACTATCAGTTCGAAACGTCTAAACAAAGTTTGAGTTATGAACATGATTATGGCAAAACAGTGCTTATAGAAGATGAAAATAATGAATCAAATATCGAGGATATTCCATTAGATCTCAGTACATTAACTGATAATAATGCTGTCTCTTATGATAATTCGAATCTAGCGAATAATATTACAGCAAAATTTGATGAATTAGTTCATAAAAAATCAAATAATAACATAGTGGAAACGATAATAATAAACGACGACACAAATTCAAATCCGGAATTACCTTTTTCTTCAACACCGAAACTAAAACGCAAACAAAATTTTATTCCAAACATACTAATTAAGCCAAACTCAGAGAAAAAAAAACTACATATAGATCAACAGAAAAAGCTACCACCACCAATTATACAACCAAAGCTGGAAATTCCCGTTCCCGAATTGACATATTTTGTGCAAGGTAAGAAGTTAGCGAAACTTCAACCAAAACCAGATACACAAAACGTCGTCTTACTTCCTCAAACAAATTCGCAAAGTACAAATATTCAGTCGAAAGTTGATACATCGGAAAATGTTGTTTTAATGAAACAAGAAATTCCAGAAAATCCGAATTCTAAATCAGATACAGATACATCGTCTCATACACCGCAAAAAACAAATTTAATTAATCCAACAACACCAGTAATAGCATTGCCACCTCAATTTCTATTAGTTCCCCAAAATTTATTAGCAAATTGTACCGAAACATCTGGAAAATCTTTCGCTTCAACGAAAAATTATCTATTAGTTCCTCAAAATTTGATGCCAAAAATTTCCGCTTTACCGGAAGCGAAATTAATATATCCAGAACCTAGAAAAAGTATCGTAAAAGATCAGGTAAGAAACGAAACAATTGATCATCCTAATGTAATGATATTCAAGTCGCAAGATACTAGTAAAAATATTAGCACAAATCATGTAGAAAAAAGCGTCACAAATTTGACGAAAAGCGTCACAAATTTGACGAAAAGCGTCACAAATTTGACGCCATTGAAACCGCAAGACATTAGCAAACAAAGTAATGTAAGGACATTAAAAGTTCAAGAAACAACTAAGTACACTAGTAGTAGCAAATGTAATACGGACGATATAGCAATTGATTCCGATTTTATGATCGATTTATCAAAAATGAACGACGACACGAATATTTCTCGTGAAAATAAAGAAAATACTGATCTATCGATTGATTTAACGAAATTTGATAATGATGAAAACAGTTTAGCAAGTACAAATGATAGTAGAAAGAGAATAATAGGTAAACGTGGCAAACCAATGCTAAATATACGTGTAATTGAAAAGGGCAAAGCACCTCAGTCGATCAATTTAAACAAGTCAATGGTGATTGGAAAAGCTTACAGATGTAAATCATGCAATCAAGTCTTCTTCACGAAGAAACGATTAAAAGCGCACGATTGTTTCAAGAAAAATACGCAACCGACATTAATTGTACCGAAAAATGCCACCGTTAAAATTCAGGGAAAAACTTCAAATTGTCGAAAATGCAGAATTACATTTAAAGATACGTTAGAATTATTAAAACATTACCGCGAATGCCCTAAACATATTCGAAAAGCGCATTGTAAAAAATGTTGTCTCGATTTTGAGAATATGACCAAATTACGAAAACATCGAAGACAATTTCATATTACGGAGAAAATGATTCAGGAGCAGGAAGAAAGAAAATTGAGGCGAGAGAAACGGAAATTGACTTGTTTGAGGTGTAATATTGAATTTGCAACTGCGGACGAATTAGCCGATCATCGAAAGGTCGTGCATGATAGGAGGATTGTTTCTTGCCCAATTTGCGGAAAAAATATGTACGCCAAAGATTTGTACTCGCATAAAGCTGGTCACAATCAGGATATGAAGTATTGTTGTGAAATGTGTGGTGAGTTTTACAATTTTTTCGAAGGGGGTGGCGGGGATGTTACTTGCAAATAAAAGCAGAAAGCGATCTTTATTGTGTTGAGCCCAGATATGTACTTGCAGCCGAGGCTAAGCAATCTGTGCGAAACATATAAGGAGCATTCTGTTCGAAGTAACGTATGCTATTTTTTCTGCAAGTGTTCTAAACGAAACTACACTAAAAATAAATAAAAATTCATACTATAAGTAACCTTTACCAATTACTAACAGTTGTAAAATAAGTTATTACATATTATTTGTATTTGTTACGTGATTTGTGAGAATTAATCTTTCTTTGGTCAAATGTACAGTTTCTGATAAATCTGGCGGTGTACATGGTATTTCTTGCACTTCTTCACACATTTTCAATAATCAAATTCAAGCAAAAATAAACACTGTCATTGTTAATTAACTTAATAATTTTTAATATAGACTGTGTTTTATTGAGCGAATATGTAGTTTCTGACAAAAAAAAACTATAAGTTACGCTACACAAACGAGTATTTTGGCATTTGATAATATTAGTTATAATTTGCAAATAAATAACTAATCTAAACTAAAATATATTTACCGTGTAAATAAGTAAATTTGGATTGTATCTTTGTAGGTAAAACATTCCGAAACAATACAAATTTCAAACGTCATCGAGAAATTCATTTAGGTATAACGCCGTACAAGTGCGAGTTTTGCGAGAGAGGTTTTCGATCCAAACATCGCCTAACTGAACATGTCTTAATTCATTTGAATGAAAAACGAAATATTTGTGAGACATGTGGGAAAGCTTTCCGACAACGTGCTGGTTTACAAACACATAAAAGAAAAAATCGCTGCTTCAAAGGAAGAGGTAAAATATAGGGATAATATTTTCGTATTTGTAAGAAAACAAACAATTTTTATGAAAAAAATCTGTATTTCGTTAGGTGATACATTAAAACATGAATGCGGAGAATGTGAAATGAAATTTTATACGCATAGAGAATTGAAAGATCACAAAAGAACTTCGCATGAGCCAAAGCATGCTACTGAAGAAACGACTTGTAATATTTGTAATTTGAAATTTGGATCTCGTAGTGCCATGATTAATCACCAAGTAAGTCAAAACAACATTTCATCTACTTTTACATCGTGACATTATTTTTGTTTAATAGAGAACTTGTAAACATTCTTCAAGAACTTTCTTGATTGTTTACTAGATCTTTATTCAAACATTAAACTATATACTTTTGTTACTCAATAATAAATAAATTTACTATTATAGATAATACACAGCGAGACAAAATATGTTTGCGTTGAATGTCGGCGTCCTTTCACATCAATCGCTCGTTTAGAGCGTCACCAGAGTCGTCATTTTGAGGAAAAAACCTGCATTTGTAACGTGTGCGGAAAGGGATTCTACAATAAGCTCAGTTTAAAAACGCATCTAACAATACATCTAAAAGAGAAACCACTCTGTTGCTTGTATTGCCCGAAAACTTTCCGGCAGCAAGCGCATTTAGTTGCTCACACAAGAGTTCATACCGGGGAAAAACCTTACGCGTGCCCCTATTGCGACAAACGATTTAGTTTGAACGGAAATTTAACAGTACACATTAGATATCATACAGGAGAAAGACCGTATTTGTGTAATGTTTGTAATACAGGCTATCCTGATTCGAGTTCGTTGAAGAAACATATGTGTAGAGCGCATTTATTGTAAGTTCTATATCATTATAATGTATGAACATTATGTTTGTTTAAATATATATGATATTTCAAAATAAAACTATTTTCTTTTAACTTATTCTAAAATTTACCATGTTTTCAAAACTAATTTCTATTATCTGTGTAATTTTATGTATGCAGTTTGCAGTCAGTATTTGCGATATAGAGGTAACGGCTGATTTTATAACACACACTTTTAAACCGACAAAGAAGCATTGTTTTATTGGTAACAACAAATAATTTTGCCATTAGAATATTTATATATGAAAATATAGGACTTACGCTTTTTTCCAGCTTAAAATCGACTTTAGTTAAATGTGTTTATTATGAAACTGGCCGTAAATTTTGCAAATTAAAAGTAAATTTAAATGTAACGTTACACATTTAAAAGAAATATTTCTCAGTAATTGTCTATAAGCTGAATATTAGTATTAAAATAGCGACCGTTATTACTCCCGCTAGAAAAACAGACTACGTATATCTATACATAATTTTATAATTTAAACAATAAAAAAGTTGACGATAAAGATTAATTCATAATTTTGGTAATAAATGAAACAAAATACCAAAAACTATTTATGTACATAGTTCTGTAAATTTAACTTGACGAGTTCAATTTTAAATCATGAACAATTAAAAATTTAAGTGGCAAATATTTTAACTAAAATTGACGTATTGTTTTCATGTTTGACATGTGAAAGTTGAAATAATAAGAAGTATTTTTTGTTTTCTTTAATTAATTCTTTTATATCATGTTTTGTAATTAGTTGTTTTTTGATAAATGAATCTGATATTTTCTATAAGTTTAATTGCATAATTACATAACCTCAATAAACAAAAAAAAATTAATGTATTTTTTCATAATTTTTAGTTTATTCATTAAGCAACAGCATGTAAGTTTCTTTTATTGTAAATAGAGACACAATTTATAGTAATATTAGGGTATACATTTATTTCTTAAATTTACATTAATGTTTATTGGAAATATACGTATATATAATCTTTGGACATATTAACAATTATATAATAATGTATTTATATTTTATCAATAAAAGATGTAGCAATACCTTTTAAAACATTTAATATTCGTTCCTGAATTTGCGTCTGTTTATCTAATATTTTTAATTTGGATTCATAATATTCTTTCTTTAATTGAAATTTACGTTCTTCCACAGGTATCGTATATAAATGATCCGTATTTACAGATTTATCAATATAGGTATTTTGTAATTCAGTAGGTGGTATACATTCGATTGTTTCTGGCTCTGTAAATTTGGAACAAACATAAAAAAAAAGATTAATTTATTTGGATTTGAATGAATTTACCCGTTAAATAATAATTTGTGGAACAGTCTTCATTGACAGTATTTTCAGTTTTAACATTTTCTAATATTTCGATTTGTTCATTTGATAGTTCATTATTTTTATGTTTGTGTCTTACTGATTCAAGCTTCATTATTTTCAAATGGATTTGGTCCAGTTTACAATTATCTTGAAATGAGTTAATCCGTTGTATTTTAATTTTTGTGTTTCGTCTTAAATCATGCCAACACTAAAATAATGTAATTTAATTGAATTTAATTTATTGTTAATGAGGTAATTAAATTTTACCTTTTTCCAACCTTTTGCAGTTTTTTTAGCGCCTCCAATAGCATTTAATGTTTTTGTTGCGTCTTCCCATAATTTATAGGAATCTTTAAAACTAAAATCTGTATCAAATTGATAGTGTATCATTTGCGGATTTTTTTCAAGAAGATCTACTAATAAGCGTTTTTGCCGTGCAGTTGGATAAACTCGATGACTGTTTGTTTTATCTGTTATTATTTTATTATTTAATATTATTATATTTCGTTTATTATCCATTTGTATAATAATTTTATGGTTAAGATAGTTGTGGTAGGTTATGTCAATACTTTTCAAAAGAAATAATTTCACTCACAGACACAAGGAAGGTATTTATTGAGGATTTATTTGAAATTTTTATCTTTCTTTTTACTGACATCTATTGATAGATTTTGAAATTACTCAATGTAGATTGTAGATAAATATTTCTTTTACAAATTGAATTTATATTATTTATTTAGTAATTTTCAGATATACATAATTTTTGAAATATTATTAATTTTTTTTGCAAGTTTATTTTAATTATTTATTGAAGCTGATATGTATAAAATAAAAAAAAATAAATTTAATATATTCGGTCTTGGTATTATTTACCTGTCACTTTATGGTCCCTTTTTATCGAAGAGGTTAAGTTATTAGTAAACAATTTACTGATTTGAAATTAAAAGTACTTTTTATAAATGTAAATAAAACAGAAATTAATAATGACTAGTGATTGTGCCAATATATCAACAATATTAAATTTTGAAAAAATATGTCGAATTTGCTTAAATGAAGGTGAATTGAGGTCAATATATTTCGATAAAGAAATTCTTGAAATATTAACAATTTTAACTTCTAATCAGGTATATGAATAATAACTAGTTATTATAATTATTTTTTTATTATTTTTTCATATTATAGTACGAAGAAAATAAATATTTTCCAACACAAATTTGTTTGAAATGTGTAGACGAAGTTGAACGAATATTTAATTTCAAAAAATTATGTATAGAATCGGAAAATACATTGCATAATTATTTTAAACGTAAACTACTCGAAGAAAATAATGAATTTGAAAAAGTCAAAATTGAAAAAGAAGACTGTACAGATGAGGAAAATGACATTTGTGACGATATCCAAAACGATCATGATTATGTTGACGTGCAAATTGATGAAGAAGATGAAGATTATTTGAGTAATTATATAGAAAGTCATTTAAAAGCTGAAAGTGGTAAACGATTTAAGAATGAATGTTTGAAAAATGATTTAAATGGCGTAAAGTTAGATTGTACATTATGTAATATATCGTTTAAACATAAAAGAGAATTTTTACGTCATCGGAGAAATAAACATCCAAGAAAACGATTTTATAGTTGTAGTATCTGTTCAAAATTAATTCCAGGTATCTAAAAAGAATCGTTATTTTTTTACCGAATCAGTTATTCACATCATCGTTTTATGTTCAAGCAAAAACAAACAAACAAATAAATACAAATGCAAGCTAATGTAAGAATTATACAAATCTAGAAACAAATAAAATAACGACAGTGATGATAGACGTGAATAATTGGTTTGATATATTTTCTAAAATTCTTGACAGTAATTATTGAATGAAAATTTTAGGCGGTCAGGCTAAGGATCATATGAAAAATCATCGTATGTTTCCATGCGAAATTTGTAAGAAAAAATTCGATTCCGCATTCAGTTTAAAACGACACGCCAAAACTCATAGTGGAAGTCGGCCATTTAATTGTGAAATTTGCGAAAAAACTTATACACGATTAGATTATTTAACAGCTCATCGATTGGTTCATAGCGGCAATGCTATAACGTGTAGTTTTTGTGGTAAAATATTCTCAAAACCAGCGCGATTTATGTTACATCTTCGTAAATTTCACAACACTGTTAATAATACTTGTGATATATGCGATGAAGATTTTTCTAGTATTGATATTTTGTTCGAACATCTAAAAGTGCATGAATCAGTTGGTTCGCTTTACTGTAAAACGTGCGGTAAGACATTTGAGAAAATTCGACAGTTTCGAATACACGGTAAAAAGCATTCGGATCGAAAAGGTGAGAAACGAGTGTTAGATAAGACTTATAAACATGTGTGTAATATTTGTGGGCGAGCATTTCAAACGTCACAGGCTTTAAATAATCACGTACTGGTTCACGATGAGAAGAAATTTTTGTGCAGTGAATGCGGAAAGCGATTTTCAAGTATGAATTTCTTAAAAAATCATATGCGTATCCATTCCGGATTGAAACCGTACAAATGTCCACATTGCGATAAGTGTTTCGCGCAGAAAACCGGTTTAAACTCACATGTTAACGTCCATACCGGTTTAAAACCTTTTGTTTGCGATTCATGCAATAAGAGTTTCACGCAAAGTCACCATCTGAAACGACATAAACTGATTCACACCGGCGAACGTCCCTACGCTTGTAGTATTTGTGAAAAAACTTTTTCGCAAAAAGAAAATTGTGTGGTGCATATGCGTATTCATACAGGAGAAAAACCTTATCAGTGTTCGATTTGTCTGAAAGGATTTTACGATTCTAGTACGATGAACAAACATAAAAAAACTCATAATAAGCCATAGTGTGTGTGTGTGTGATCTAGCAATCTAGCGTTGGTTTGGAAAATTACCGCGATAACGGATAATTGCGTGTAATGGATAATTTAACGGTAATATTACCTACATGCGTTATCTACAATAATAATAACAATCCCTGTAATTTTGAATCATAGTGAGGTTGAATATGACAGTTAATGCGTACAAAATATGGTAAGTCTTCCGGTCTGGATGGAATTACACTAATGAAATGTTTAAGTATGGGGTGAAAAAAGTGTTTGAATGGTTAGTTTTTATATTTCATTTATGCTTAAAGCGTTGTGTGATTTCTGGTGACTGGAAACGAGCTGTCATTTGTCTTTTATTTAAAGGTAAAGGCAGTTCAAGTGATTGTAGTAATTTTCGAGCGATTAGTCTTCTGAGTGTTCCCGGTAAATTATTCAGGGTGGCTTTTTGCCAAAGAGAGGATGTATGGATCAGTTGTTTGCTCTTCGTATAATTGTCGAAAAGTCACTTGGAAGTGAAGAAGCTGCTGTACG
Source organism: Clivina fossor (assembly GCA_963966155.1). Lineage (NCBI taxonomy): Eukaryota > Metazoa > Arthropoda > Insecta > Coleoptera > Carabidae > Clivina > Clivina fossor. The sequence goes on from OZ014550.1 coordinate 30,302,473, forward strand.
AGTTGATGGTTGTTTAAGTGATTGGTTTCGTAATGATTTTGGTGTGAAACAGGGCTGTGTAATGTCTCCTTGACTATTTAATTTATATATGAATGTTCGTTCTTCTTCGAAAAGCTTTCTGTGGTGATGATATAGGTGATTGTGTTGTACCAGCTTTAGCGTATGCTGATGACATTGTTGTTTTAACTGAAACTGAAGAGCAACTGAGAAGGATGATTAGAATTAAAATTTTGTTGGTAAAGATATGAATCTTGTGTTGAATGTTGATATGTTTTTGTTTTTGAGAATTGTGATTTGACGACTAAATGTAATCTATCTGTTGATGGTGCACGTCAATTTGCACGTTTAGAATAAATAGATAAATTTGTGTATTTGAGTAGTCTAAAGATGGTCATTTAGATTGTGAAATTTAAAGAAGAGTTAATGCTGGTTGTAAGGTTTTGGGTGCTTTCGATACTTTTGCTAGGAATGTAAATGTTTCCAAAGAAGTCCCAGTTTGAGTTTATACAATGCTGTTTTAGTGATGCCTGCGTTGATGTATGTAAGTGAATGTTGGGTTTTACTGCAAAAGCATACAAGGAAAAATGATTGCTGTGGAAATGAGATTTTTACGTAGGGCATGTGGTGTAAATAGAAAGAATCGGGTACGAAATAGATTAGTGTACGATGAGTGTGAAATTGAACAAAAATGTTGTAGCAAAAGTAGTCAAATAAAATGGTTCGGACATCTTGAGCGAATGTCTAATGAACGTTTGGTTAAAAAAAATGATGAATTATTTTGAAGCTATACGTTTGCGTGGACATCCGATGAGTAGTTGGAGTTGTATGATCGAGAGTGTTTTGCGTGAGCGAAAGTTTTCAAGTAGTAGGAATAGAAGAGCATGAATGAGAGAGGAATTACGAATGTGCATAAAGCTAAAGTTGCTTGTCTGGATAGGGATGTTTGGAGAAAACTGATTTCGGAATATTGGAAAGAGTTTGTGCCACACCCTTTTGGGTATATGTCGTGATTGTATATGTATGTTATCTACAATGTTACCAGTTGAAAAATCACTCCACAATTATTGTAAATATAACTTTATTATTTCCTAAACGGTAAAACGTTAAATATATGCAAACTATTGTTTTTCAAAATACGTTTGATACGTTTGTTTGATTAGCTCACGCAAAGCACTTTTAATCATATCTATCCATCTACTCATCTGACATCCACGTAGACGTATACCTTCGACATCACTCACATATATTTTTTTTACCAAACGTTTATTAGACATTTGTTCAAGATGGTCGAACCATTTTTAACTCATTAGCACCAAATTTCGCAGCAACATTTTTACCCATTTTTTTTACTCCTCATATAACAATTTATTTTGCACCCGATCCCTTCTAGTTAACACACATTTTCACAATGAATGATTAGAACCATTTGGTATCGAAGAAAACGTCCTGTTGATTCAAATATGCAGTTTATTTTTCATCTTCATTTTTATGGAGAAGTTATGATAACGTTACGGTAATATTACCAAACATAAATTACCGGTAATTTAAACAACACTAATGTAATCGTGATTGATATCCATTATTTCATTTATATTGTATGTTATTTTATTTGCAATATTTTAAATTTTATAAAACAATATTTCATTATTTTGTATATACATTCAGATATGCATGTACCTCATGTCTTAATATGTTTTACATAATAATCTATTATAGTTAGAAATTTTCAATGATAAAAATGAAATAATAATACTTAAGTCATTTGTTACCATTAAATAATTTATTTAAAATAATAATATTGTAATTTTGATGTAAATATATTAAAAGAAACGTTTTTTAACAGTATACTATTTTATTGACTTGACCTATTTGAAGATTGATTTTATGTACAATGTTTACAACGCTTTCTCGCATTGGTTATGTTTCCTTATCTATAGATTTACTTTTTTTATCACTACAAATTTTAAACCGCTAAACCAATGTTTCCTCGAAATTTCTAGTAATTATTTTAATTCTTTACATGCACACACAATCGCGCCATGTATCTGTTGGATCTAGAACAAAATCTTTTCATTCAAACAGAAATGAATTTCCGTCAAACAAAATATTATTAAAATTATTTACCTATCAAAATCTATAGAACGATACAATCGACATAAAATATATTTTAAAATACAATTCATAATTCAATAGGAAAATAACTAATAAAACAAATATTGATATTTGACAATTTGAATCATTTTTTGTCAAAAAATATTACTAAAATAAAAATTTGAAAAACTATAGCAACATTATTTTTTTTTGCTTTTATAATTCGCACACAAAATTTTATCCTTAATGTAATGAACAAAATTTTTGTTTAGTATATTTAAAATTATATTTTTTTATTCAAAATTTATGTGTATTAATAAAAATCTATCAATATGTTTCAAAAACTAAACAAAGACCAAACTCTTGCAGGTGCCATATCTCATTTACGTAAGTATGTATTACTAATAATTGTTTTATTATATATTTTAATAATTTTGATATATATAGAACGGGATAAAGATTATTTCCGTAAAATTTGTTTACTACAAAAAGAACATGTACTCGATCAAACTGAAGTTAAATATAGATTAGGGGAGCCCCTGAGTAAAGCATTCTTTGAGGCATGTTTGCCACCATTAAAACGATATTTGGGAGTAATACCATTATTGGAAGGACCTGGCGATGAGCTTTGGAACTCACCTAGTGATATTTTAATTGGAAAAGTACGATTAAAGCCTCCATTAACTGATAAACAAGCAAAAGCTTTCACTCATAAAACGATTATAGGTTAGTATTAAATTGAATAATATAAATAGAAAGTTATTTAATAATTAAATATACATAAATAATTCAGTTGCTTTTTCATGTGATCTTTTAAAAATGTGACAGCTGCCAAGTAGTAAATATTAAAATACTGAATAATAATTATTAAATAATAACAGTTCTAATAATTCGTAAATGAAATATAAAAATATATAGCATAATAGTTTTATTATCATTTTTACTTGTTCTCAAAAAAAATCAAAAATTTATATATACAGCATTGTTGTGCTGTGCATGTTGAAGCAAGTTATATTAATTTAAAAATCTTTGTGTATAGATATTGGATCTGAACTAGAAGAAAAATATTGGTATAAATTTGACCGTCGATTGAAAAAAGCCGTTGAAGAAAAAAAGAAGTTTATTAATGAAAGCGAGAGAAGATTTGCTGCTGAAAGAACTGAAGCTGAACAAAAACAAATATGCAATATAATGTTGGAAATGATAGAAGAAGGATGTCGTGAAACATTATTAGTAATTTATTATTATTTATTTTGTCCGAATTGAATTTCTATCAGACTTATGTCTTCTTTTCTAAATTTCCTTCTACAGAGGTACTTATCTGAATATGTACACTTTCTAGTTAAATCTAATCGTAAGTAGAGAACGAAATAATAATGAATTTAAATTATAAATCTAATTGTAGAAAGAGCTCAGCGCTTTCGAAGAACGTATGTTAATCGAACAAGAAGTTGCGGTAAAAGCCGGTAAGAAACAGATGCAAGAATTTATGGAGAAGAAATTGGATTGGGCCATTTACCTTACGGTTAAGCTTTTAGTTGATCAATTCGCCGTTGAGTTGATGAAACAATCGAAAAAGATGCATACACATTTTTGGTATCATTACAGGTAAAGTAAAACATGGAATGGAATAAAATAAATGGGATTAAATAATTAAATTGTTCCTTTCTGTTAATGTAAAATGAATTTATTTGTTTATTGCGTTTACTTAGTAATAATCAGTAGCGTTCTAGCATTGAATTATATTAGTTCTTTGAATCGTAGAACTGAACGAAAGAGGCTAAAAGACATCATCGCTAAAGAACAATCTTCATGTCGAGATAAACTATCTCAACTTCGTGTCGAAATGGAATGCGAAAATATCGCCAATGTTATGTACGTCATGGCAGTCGAACGTCGCCAATGCGTTTGCGAAAAACAAGCTCTCGAACAAAATTTCTTAGCTCAAGTACACCAACTTGAAACCGAACTCAGGGATCGAACGGAGAAACTCAACAAAGTCACGAAAATGTTAGAACAAGCCGGACAGCAAGTTTTAGCTCGAGAAAATGCTTTATTCGAAATTATAAAACAGTTCCAAAAGTTTATTTATTTTGTTTTACGATCTGTTCCATTGCAAGCTGAGTATTTATTAAATGTGGAAAAATTAATGATTTTCGAATTGACTGAAACAGTAATGACAACGAAGCCAGATTTTCTTTCTTGGATGAACAAAGTACCGACTTACTACGGATATTCGGAGACTTATGATAGCACGATGTCGTCTGTGTCTGCTTGGTCTGGAATTAAAACTCGAAATAATGTTAAAGGATTGGTACCGAATGATTATCATGATTGTGTGAATAAAGCTAATATTAATTCAAGTGCTCATAGTTTAGCCGAGGAAATAGATTTACCGATTTTTAAATTTAAAGAAAATCTTTATGTCAGAGAAGATTTTAAGAATATGATATCGCAGGTAATTGAAAATTATATCGATTTGTTTTTAATTAAAAGCAAATGGAACGAAAAAGAAAATATTTTATTGTATTTACATGTATATATGAAATCTTTATAGGGTTTAAGAATTTCAAGAAGTCATAAATTATGGAACTTTCAAATGGAAAACGTAATGAAGGAATATGATTCCGATTTACGAGAAAACGCTAAATTAGCACCTAAAGCAAAATCTTCGGGCAGTAAATGTGGTCGCCATTTAAATAAGGTTTCATCTCCTGTCAGTGTTCGATTTTCGTTATTCGGACCAGCTAAAATAGAATTTAACGACGCTTCCGATGATAAAGAAGAGAAAGAAGAAAAAGTACTACATTCTCACGCTTATGACACATATTCAATACGATCACCACAAACTTCAACTGAAGATTTAGAACAAGAACCGAAATCGTCAAAGCTTTATATTCGAGATTCCTTAGAGCTTATTCCAACGAAATTACGTAAAAGTTCCGATATTCAAAAACGTGATCGTGGTATGTAGAGTATAGCAGGTTAAATAAAAAAAAATCACTTCTTTTTTAACATAAACTTGTTCGATTAGGAAAATATCCTGAATTTGATAATATAATAGTTTTTTGTTTTTTTGAATCTGTATATAATTCTTATATTTATGAATTCTTAAAAGGTACTTCGATTGCCAGTCATCGAGATTCACTTCTTCTAATTACAAAACGTTCAGTTGATGCAAAAATTGCTTGCACGCAAGATGTAATGCGGAGAATGCGACCCGACAGATCTATCTCATCTGCAAAAGATTCCCTTGTCTTACTGCGTTCACGACAACAATCGAGTATAAAGCATAATACATCGAGGGAAACCATAATCGGTTATCCGTACGCAACTGTCATCGATAAACCCGTTTATAAGAACAAAAAATTAGTCGATGTTGGTGTACAATGTAAGAGTAAGACACTGGTCATATCGCATATTGAAGTTATACCTGACGACAGTGATGAGGTAGAAGAAGAAGAAGAAGAAGAAGACAGAGGAAAGTCAACTAGGAGATATTCATTTGTTGACTTTCTACCAATACCGAATATTATTCCGTGTGAAGAATATCTTAAGAGTAGTGAGGAATTTATAAAGCGACATGATGAACCTGTTCGAGTAAAAAGTAAGTAACAGTGAACGATAATTAGTTTTGGAAATATCTAATTAGGTCAGTCGTTTGTGCTTGTAAATGAACTAAATTGTCAATAGGCAAATGTCACGCGACTTACGAATATACCTGACAAAATTTAAATTAAAAAAAAAAAAACAAACATATCCCGATAATCAACTTTTTCTTTAAAGCATCAACAAAAGTTACTAAAAATGGTTGTTTAGAATCCGATTTTGTATTGATATGCAAATTTTTAGCGAATAAATCTGCAATTTTTTTACGCACTAGCTTCATACATGAATTGAAAAAAAATGTTTATTACAACCTTCAATTGGCAATATTTAAAAAATTTGCGATAATAATTTTTTATTATATAAATATACATTTTTTTTTGTGTTTGGAGAATAATTTATATTATATTACAAAGTTTTAACTAACGTAGTAAAAAAAATCTTTCAGAACTCGTTATATGAAATAAAACGGCTTTAGTTTTAAGTTCTGTATTATTATTATATACGTATTAATAATCGAAGTTTTGACGAACTCAATGTACGTCTTCATCAGAAAAACTGATACAAATGATATTTACATTTGTAAAATGTCATTTTTACGTTGAGTTCGTCGACACATTAATACGAAAATAAGTTTTAACTTGTTATATATGAAATTACATTAATTCAAGTTATTGGATGAAAATTTGCATACTGATACAAAATTGCCTTATCAACAACTTTTTCTAATAACTGTTGTCGATATTTTGAAGTAAAAATTTATTTTCGAGACATTTTTTCTTCTAAATTTTGCCGTATGTGACATACGGTATGTCGGAAGTCACGTGACAATATTTACTATGCCAATTTACAAGCACAAACGATTGGCTTAATTAGATTTTTTTTAAATAATTAAAAAAAAATACAAATATGATTCATCATTTATTTGTCACATTGTATGTATATACGTAATTTTATAAATTGTGATATTTAAATTATGGTAAAATCAATTTAAAATATCCTTAAAATGCCTGTCATTGTAAAATTTTTGTATAAAATCCGTAAAATCAACAATTTCAATAGTAATACTTAGAATTTGTATAATCTGGTGCACAAAATTTAAGGAAGTGGTTTTCGCTCTCTCTCTCTAATTTTTTTATTTATTTATTAGGAAGTATAGATATGGGTAAATATGAAAAACCAAAACAATTTAAAATAGTTGGTGATGAAACAATGGATGTATATGATCAAAATACAGACACATTTACAGCTGGCAGAGTTAAATCTATGTTAAAAATATTTAGAGAAAATCCAAGTTTGAGAGATATATTCACAGAAGTAACAAAACACCCCTGTTAAAATATTCTCCTCACTTAACTCGTTTGTATAATGCAAATAAATATAATAATATTAACTGTAGTTATTTTTTTTGTATGGAATACTTCGTAATAAAAAAAAAATCACAATAAGAAAAAAAATGTATTAAATAATTATGTATGTATGTACATTCTAAATAAAAATGATTCTCAGATTTACTTGGGAGGTAAACTCAATTTTTCTCGAATAATAAATTCTGGCAATCGTTTGCCTTTCCAATATCTTGGAATTGGAACTTCGGTAGCTTTACGAATTTTTTCAGCGACAAATTGTTTCGCTGAAAAATTCTCTGCTTCTTTAATTTGTGCTAGAAGTTCTGCTTGAAATGCTTTTTCTTTCCTCATTTCTCTACGTTGTCGTCTCTAAAAAAATATTAAAATTTTAATATATAAAAAAACAATTAAAAAGACAAAACTTACTTTAGCCCATTCGAATTTCATCTTCTTTCGTAGTTTTTTCAATTTATGTTTTCTCATTTTATGTTTTCGGATTACGATTAACTTTACCGCTAGTTTTTCATGTTTATTTATTTCTGTAATTGGATCTTCGATCTGTGTGTTGGAATTCAGTTCAGGATCAGATTTAGGAGGAATCCAAAATATGGAACGTGGTAATTCAATAACAGGACTAATATTGGTAGTTACAGGAGTCTCTATACCAGTTTCTTTCTTCCAAATCCATGGATTCTTTACCGTAAACGATGCTGTAACCAATGGTATATTCAAATTTATTGGTTTCACAATTTGAGTTCCATAAAATTTTGTTGCTACATTTAGACAATCTAGGAAAAAAATAATATAACAAAATATTTTCTTAGATTAATTTCATATATTACTTTTCAAATTTACTCGACAAATTCGCTGTAATAAACTCATGACTCTTCCTCTTTAGGTTATGTCATACAAATATTTTAATTGTAACTTTTAAATACAACATGAATAAATATTATTACGTAAAATAAATGATCTGAATAAAAGTAATAATACAATACGTAAATAACAATTATTTATAAAACTTTTCCGTATGATCATTTGAAAAATTGTCACATTTCTACTATGCAATTGCCAGCATAGCGAGCACAGTTGCCATTTGGTTGGGTTGGACTTTCAATAGTTTCAATTTATTTTTGAAAATTTTGCTATTATTTTATTAAAATTATAAAAATTAATCAATTACTATTTACAATATGCTTTCGTATATTAAATTATGTATGAAATATATTTATATGTTATAAATTTAAGTACAACTGCAAATTGTTTCAGTACTGCTGTTTGACTACTGTCAAATAGCGGTAAATTTTGAGATTTAAAATAGAAAACTATTTAAAAGATGTTTATAATAAAATATTAATAATAACAAATTAATTTTTCTATTTTACAATTATCGTATTTCAATTATTTGGATTTAGAATTTTAGGTATTTGCACGATATTTGTATTATATGTATTTCACGTACTGTCAATTGTGTTGCATGGTTTAAATGTTTAAATTTGTGACGAAATTTAATAACTCTGTTGCTACAATTTTTATTTCTTTGTCATATAGTTGTAAACATATTTTTGTTTTACTTTAATTGATTTTATACATATTGAAAAATATATACAACATAACCTATAAAATTCATATGGGGTTTCTCCAACGAAAATGTTTAAAAATTCAAATCGTTTAAAACATCTGTGTTCAGCTACACAAGCATTATATATTTCACAAAAACTTCCTAAGGAAACAATTTATAAAACATCTATAAATTTTTGTCAACAAATTCGTAACAAGAAAAATGATGGCACAAATTTGTCTTCATTATTTACGCCTGTTCCAATCAAACCAACTCCAGATGATATTAATGTTGGTGCTGAATTGACAGGAACTTTAAATAAAAGTGATTTATTAAAAGTTATTAGCAAATTTTATCAGAAAAAAGAAATTAAATCATTGCTTGCAGATAATGGCTTGGATCGTAAGTAAATTCGGATGAAATGATTAATTTTTATTGAAATAATAATTTGCTTTGTAGAATATTTGCAACATCATGCATATGTTAGTTTTAGAAGATATTGTATGGAAGCTGAAACGCTACCTGTTGATTTACACGTAATTATTAGTGATATTTTGCAGGTATTCTTAATTGAATAAGTAAGTTATTTTATTCCGAAATTATATAATTATTAAATTTTAGGGTGCTCGTCATGTAGATGACTTATATCCATATTTTTTACGTCATGCAAGACAAATGTATCCACATTTAGAATGTATGGATGACTTGAAAAAGATTTCGGATTTAAGAACTCCCGCAAATTGGTATATTGATATAAATTTTATATTTTATTTCATACTTTTTAATTAAAAAAAATAAAATGAAATAGGTATCCAGGTGCAAGAGCAATAAATCGAAAAATTATTTTTCATTCTGGTCCAACTAATTCTGGAAAAACTTATCATGCTTTAGAAAGATTTATGACGGCCAAATCCGGTGTTTATTGTGGGCCTCTAAAATTATTAGCTACTGAAATTTTTAATAAAGCTAATGACCGGGTGAGCAGTTATTTAATCTCTCTATCTGTCTCTCTCTCTCAATATATATATATATATATATATATATATATATATATATATATATATATATATATAATTGTTGATTTGAAATTTAGGGGACACCGTGCGATTTAGTAACTGGTGAAGAAAGAAATTTTGCAAATCCAAATGGCTCACCGTCGCATCATGTGTCTTGCACTGTAGAAATGACATCTATTAATACACCATGTATGTAAATTATTTACCTATATTTGTCGAATATTTTTAAATCAATTCTATCAGGAGAATTTTGTACTAAATTTGATTTCGATGTAGGTATATGAAATAGAATTTTTGTTACATATATCATGATCAAGGATTATCAGAATTTATAATTAATTAACACAAATTCGTATAAATAAATAAATAAATAAATAAATATATATATATATATATATATATATATATATATATATATATAAATATTTTGTATTTTTAAATAAATTTCTGCATGAGCATCTATTCGAAATATTATAGAATTAGAAATATATTGTTTTGTATAAAAGACAAGTGATATTGCAAAGCTAGACGTTGTTTAATATAAGATTTATGAAATTGGTTTCTAATAATACTTAACAAATACTAAATTATTTGAGTAATTTTTGTAATGAATAATTTAAGACGAAGTCGCTATAATCGACGAAATCCAAATGCTGCGTGATTCTGGTCGGGGCTGGGCTTGGACACGAGCTCTCTTAGGACTTGTCGCTCAAGAAATTCACCTGTGCGGTGAACCCGGTACCGTAGAACTCATCCGAAACTTGTGCTCGACGACCGGCGAAGACGTTGAAGTTCGTAATTATAAACGTCTCACCGAATTAGTTGTTGAAGATAGTGCGTTAGGATCATTGGAAAATGTCCAACCCGGTGATTGTATTGTGTGCTTTAGTAAGAACGATATTTATTCTGTATCGAGAGGTATTGAGGCGAATGGAAAAGAAGTGGCTGTTATTTATGGGGGACTGCCGCCCGGAACGAAGTTAGCGCAAGCAGCAAAGTTTAATGATCCGGAAAACAGTTGCAAGGTGCTGGTTGCGACTGATGCTATTGGTATGGGACTTAATTTGTAAGTATTTAGTATTACGCTATTTACGCTATAGAAGCCAGGGCTTCGAACCGGAACCGAACCGAAAATCGAAAAAATCGTTATTTTTCGAAAACATTTTTTTCATTTTTTGTTTTTTGTGGATGAATATTCAGTTATTGAAATCGAAAATGAAACTAGGGATTACTTTGAGGATGGTGTATTTTTTCATTAGCTTTGCTTTTAATATTCTTTAAATAGTTTAAATGAAAATACTTCGGAAAATATTTTAATAATTAGAGGTAATTTTCATTTTTTCTAATTATAAATAAATAAAAATTCTGTGTACAAGAATTTGTAATGTTAACATATGTTATCTTAATATTTTTATAATTGAAACATAGGTACATACGAATTACATAAGTTTCGAATAATAAATTATATTATCATCATATATTATATATCTCTAATTATCACATCTTTAATATTGTAATAATAATTATTATTCATATTATAATATTGTATCAATTTATGCAGTATGATTAAAAATTATGGTAGAAAATAAGTTTTTAATACATTAAAAAAATTAAAAAATTAATCACCCAGAACAGAATCGAAAACCGAAAATACCGTTATTTTTTCCGAAACGAAACCGGAATAGAACCGATTATATTGTTTTAATTGAACCGGAACGAAAAATGTAACGGTTCGAAACCCTGTTAAAAGCTTTTTGAACTAGCAATATTTAATATATATGTCGCAGACAAATGATTATTTCAGGAAATTAGTTTTTGTTTTCAATGTAATAAAATTATTTTTATTGCTAGATAAGTAAAGGTAAGAAAATAATTTTTTGATTCGATGTATTACGCCTGAAGATTTTAGTCACATTGATTGCTAGCTGGGTTAGGATAAATCGTTTAAATTTTGATGTATTTACTCTTGATGATAGATTTGTGTTGTGTATTCTACTAGTGAACATTATACAGGCGATTAAACCTATTTAATTTAACTCTGAATTTACAATATAGTATTTTTTGATCCGTAAGTTTCTTGAAAATTATTCCGGCAAATACTCTTTGTCTAGTAAAAACAGTATAGGCTAATCATATAAAAATACAATTTTATAACAATTATATATATGTATATATTTTTGTAATAGGAGTATAAGAAGAATAATATTCTATTCGTTAATAAAACCAGTAGTGAACGAAAAAGGTGAAAAAGAAATGGATACAATTTCGATATCATCAGCTTTACAAATAGCCGGAAGAGCTGGACGATATGGTAAATATTTTTTCTAAAATTTTCTCATCATTATTATTAAATTTATTATACAAAGACGTGTTAACGTAGATTAGTTTAATATTTTAAATGCTGAAATCGCCATTTTAATGAACTAATTATAATAATATTTACTTATTCAGCATAATACAATAAATACAGTTTGCTTCGTCACACACAGTATACATATTTGAAATAATTATAATAAATTTGATGTAAGAAAAAAATATGTAAAGTGATCTATGCCATATTATGTTAATGTGTTAAAACTTGTGTCTAATGTCATTTTTCTTTTAATAAAGTACAAAGGAATATTGTGTCAAACAAAAAATAAAGAACAATCAAAATGATAAAACCAAAATTTATTGTAATGTCAATTTGATAAAAATTTGAAAATTAGTATAAGCATTATAAGTCATAGTTTCAAAATTCTTCTATTTTATAAAAGCTATCTTGTAAAAGAATTTATTTAATTTCTAATTGAAATTTATTATGATCTAATTTTTCAATAGGTTCAAGTATTAAATTTGCTCGAATTATGCATTAGAGCTGCTAATTTGTTTCTTTCTCTCGTATTATATGAATGTATATTATTATTTTTGATAAAAGAATCTATGTGAGTTTTAGCGTACAGAACATAGTTTAAAATGTATAATACATTTAAAGTTAAATCATTGATTAATTTTTAAATTAAGAAAAATGTATTTGTATGGATGTATTTGTTCATTAATGGCGATTTTAGCATTTAAAATATTAAACTAATTATTATTAAATATAAATGGATATACATATTGAATAAATAGGAACGCAATGGGAGAAAGGTTCAGTAACAACATTTAAATCCGAAGATCTACCAACTTTAAAATCACTTCTAACACAAACGCCCGAACCAATAACACAAGCAGGACTTCATCCTACAGCTGATCAAATCGAACTTTACGCTTATCATTTGCCAAATTCAACATTAAGCAATTTAATGGTAATTTATCGCTTATGAATTTTACTTGTAAACAAATTATTTATAATTATCAATGTTTACAGGATATTTTTGTAAATTTATCAACAGTGGACGATTCATTATATTTCATGTGCAATATCGAAGATTTTAAATTTCTCGCTGATATGATACAGCATGTTCCATTACCATTACGAGCTAGATACGTTTTCTGTTGCGCTCCGATTAATAAGAAAATGCCTTTTGTGTGCACGATGTTCCTTAAGGTACCAATGTTTTTTCTTGAAATATTTCGAGAGTTTTTGTTGATTGTAATGTGTATTTTTAGTTTGCTCGACAATATAGTAAGAATGAAGCAATTACTTTCGATTGGTTATGTAGAAATATTGGATGGCCCTTACAATCGCCAAAAACTATAATTGATTTGGTACATTTGGAGACTGTTTTTGATGTTTTAGATTTGTACTTGTGGCTGAGGTAAGTATTTAAAAAAAAATTAACTGTAATCATAGAATGAATATATTATAAAAAATAAATCAAATTAATGGTCCGTATTCATATCGAATTTCAGAAGTAATTCTAGCTAAAAGTGGATATAATTTCAAACTAAATTTTTGCTTTTATTATTTATCAAATGTAAACTAGTTTCGTAAATTAAATACTTTTTAACATATTTAATATTATAAAATGTAAATAAAGCTACATAAATACGAGTACAACTCTTACAGCTGGTTTCATAATAAATACTTTAACTAAAGTCAACTTTAAACTGACCAAAAGGCATCGATTTTAAATTCTACTATAATAATAATTATTTTCGTCAATAAAACGATGTTTTTTTGTCAACTTTTCACCCTTCTAATGGTAAAATTATTTATTGTTATCAATAAAACAAAACTTTTTTGAAAGCTTAAAGTCGACTTTAGTTAAAGTATTTATTATAAAACTTGCTGTAAAGATTTCAAAAATAAATAATTTAAATTAACTCAAGTTGAAAATTTTGAATATTTATTAAAAATTGTATTAGACATATAATAGTATTAATTAAAAATTATTTGGAATTTAAAAAACAAGAATTCCGTAACTAAAAAATGAAATATTACTTTTTGTATATGATTTATTAATTGGATAATTAGTTACCGATTTATGGATCTCTTCCCGGACGCCCTATTGGTTCGAGATATGCAAAAAGAATTAGACGCTATTATTCAACAAGGTGTTTATCAGCTTACGAGGCTTTTGAAAAATTCTGAAACTGGAGTTAGTTCAGGAGCTGCTGCAGCACCCGATGAAGATCATTTCACAATTAGACGTCAAAAACATAATTATTTACGAGGTAAAAATTATTTTATAGTTTTTATGTACCTATAAGGATGTGGTAAAAACTCTTTCCAGTCAAGGAGAAATTAGTTTTTGTCAAACATTCCCATTCAGATAAGCAAGTTTTCGTTCATCCACATTCATGATACTTATTTCATACATGCGCTTTTATTTTTACCACATGGAAACATTTACTCATACCTACTCATGTACTCATCGGACGTTCAAGCATATGTACACCGTCAGTATTACTCATATAACTAAACGTTTATTAAACATTCGCTCAAAATAACTAAACTATCTTAATTGACTTACACCAACTTGCGTAATAACATTTTTCTTTTAAAATTTTACGTTTTTTATACACCAATTCATTTTACATATGATTACTTACACCACATATCTCACTTGAATTTTTTTTTAATATTCCTGGAATGTTTTTGCAGCCAAACCCGACGTTCACTACCAATCATCGTAGGCATTAATATTTGCATTTTTAGCAATTGTATTCAAAGCTCCTAAAATCTGACAACTAGCATTTACTTGCCTTTTAATTTCTCGATCAGAGCGGCCATATTTAGAAACAAACTGACCAAATACACAAATTCATCTACAGAAATGTCATCAAATCACCCTTTTCAAATATTAATAATTTGTACTTATAAATTTAGATTCGCCAAAATCAGCACAATTAGGCCGAGGCAGATTAACAGAACGTTTATTAGCACAAGGACTTTTAACACCAAATATGTTGCAAGAATTAAAGAAAGAATGGAGCCAGCAACAGAAGGGAAGTGATGATCCAACCACGGACGACATAACAAAAAAATCAAGAAGAAAAAGAAAAAAATAATGCAGTTGTTTTTTATTGAAATATTAAAATAAAATCTATTATTTGTATTATACATCAGTTTTTATAAACAATATATTTTTTCTTCTTGAATACTATGTTGTTCTTAAGGTAAGATTTTTATTTTTAACAATGTCCTTTCATTAATTTTAAAGTTATTGGCGTATCGGGAAGAATTGACATTTTCCCACAAGTTTCCCAACTGAAATATACGTATTAGTATCTTAATTGTTTAGTTAGATATTGGATATTTTATACCTGAGTCCGTCTAAAGTTTGAATGCTAATTTTTTCAATGAAAAATATACTTCTAGTCAAATTTGGACCGTCTTTTTGCATTCGGACATAAAATATATTTGCATACATTTCTACTATATTATCGTTTATACTTTCGAATTCTGCTGCTTCTATATCATGCACAATACGGCTATAAGTATTATCTGCAACACTAAATTTTTAATTAAATTAAAATTAATAAATCACTCCTAAAAACGAGACAGAAAAAAACGTTTGTACATAATGTTTTAGATTTTTTTTTTAAATAAAAAAAACCATTTACTATTTATCGATAATACAATCAAAATACATTACAAATATAAAATAAAATCTTTTTTTTTACAGTTTAATTATATTCTTTTTACTTAATTAAATAGAGAGAAAAATACATACTCGCAATTAACTTGAAATTGAGTTGTGTAATTTCCATGTTGTAAATTTAAAAACAAAATTCCTTTGTTTCTTTTAATTTGAGGTGATATAGTTACACTAGTTTGTAATTGAATACCTGATTATAGAAAAAAATTAATTTTATATTTAAAAATTATAACAATTAAATAATATACCACAAAATGGTGGATTGCTTCTTGTAATTAAATACATTGGACCTCTTCCGAAAGAATCTTCACCTAATCGTCCTAAATCTGTTCTGAATTTTTTATCTAATCTTGTTTTGCTATTTATATCATCTATGGGAAAACAACGTCCCGAAGCAAAATCTTTGATTCCTTTTGGACATGAGTATGCAGTAAATTCGCATCCTCTTTTATTTTTCGATGACTTTTGCAATAAAGTTTCCAAGAATAATCGATATGCTCGTATGTGACTGCAAGCAATTTCGCGATCAAGTGTTCTTTCTAAAAATAATTTACGGTTTTATATTAATTGCAACATAATATTGACATTTAGACTGTTGCAAATGTAATTAACGTGCAATTATTGCGCAAAAATTTGAATGTCAGATTGTTTACCAAAATGAGAAACAACAACGGATGCCCTCACATCGCTACATCCCGGCTGTTCTCGACCGCCATTCGGGAAAAAATCCACGTGACCAACTGGCTTCAATAAACCGAAACCATCTGTAAACACCTACAACGAAAATCTAATCATTACATGGAACCCAATGTCATTAACCCCATTAACGTTTTATTGTTGTTTAAATCAAAACTTTTCTGCATTTTTTTTTAATTGTTAAAAATAAATTTTTAAATTAATTAATTTTGATGATAACAAATGCCAAGTGTGATTATATTTACATTAAAAATTATATTTACAATATAATATTTATAATTCACATATCAATACTTATTTTAAATAATTATTATAAAACAAGGATGTTGCATAAATTAAAAATAAATAATTCATACAGGACTTCCGTCTGTATGGATAACATCGACGTATCTTGCATCAGAGGCATCAAGTTTTTTCCTGTTATCTCGAAAATGGTTCAATTTAAAAAGTGGACTAGCTGGATCGAGACCTGTAATAAAAGTGAAATTCATACTACAAATAAAACTTGATTGCTTACATTCATGTAAGTAAAATGATTCTATTATCCATATTTACACAGAAGAAAATAAAATAGTTATTTCATCTAATTCGAATTAGATGGCTAAATTTTAGATGGTTTGTTTAATTAGATGATATTTCTAATAACATCAATTATTGTTATTTTTTCAAGTAAAGTTTAGATAAATCGACGAATAAGAATTGATAAATATAAGACAAACTAAAAAACAAAAATGTAATTACATAAGATGAATGCACCAAACATAATTATCTACTCTTGAATTAGATATTTAATTTAATATGATTAATAAGCTAAAAGTCATTTATTTTGTTTAGATAAAACAGACAGATCATCTAAAATTTTGCAGTTTCTCTTATTGCATCAATTATAGGATTTCTACCTGTTATTCGTCCAAGAATGAATCCTCGATCTTTGAGCACTTGCGCGGCACAAGCTGCAACATGAGCCCCTAAAGAGAAGCCTATCAAATGAACTAGATCCAAATTGATGCCCAATGATGTTAAATCGAGCAGAAGGAATCCTAATTGCCGACCTACTAGTTCGGTATTTGCAGCCGCTATTCCGTAATTGGGGCCTCGGGCGCCTCTTTCCCAATTCAATAAAATTACGTTACAGTCTTCCTACGTAATCGATGTAAGGTCAGTGTTAATAATTAATTAATATTTTTTTGTTGATAAAATTTAACAAGATATTGTGATGGATAAAATGATAGAATTTGAACCATTATATTTGAATTTTTAATCATTTTGTTTGTCTCTCAATTGTTAAATATATTTTTTTATGATTAAATTTATTTTTTTAATCAAATATTAGATAATTGTGAAATCGTGTGTTTATCTTAAAAGAAAAATAACAATGATAAAATAATAGAAAGGTAGATATTGACTGAATGAGGTCCTGATAATGACGACATAATTTCACTTTTATTCCTTTTTATAAGATTGTCAAGAAACTTATTTTAAATGTGCAATTAAATGTTGCAATGTCTTTAATCTAAGCAAAATTGATATGGTAATAATTATAACGCATAAGAATTTAAATAATACATTTTATCTAGTTGTTTTTATCTATCTTTAAGTATATGAAATTTCATAGACTGATTTTCAAAATTACATGCTGTTATTTTTCATAGAAAATTATAGACAATTTTTCCGTATCATTAGCAACGTAATTTTTTAAACAAATTTAATTTAACAAGTATGTATTTTTTTATAGCATGCCAAGCTATTGTTATAATTTGTATTTATTTTGAATTATATATTTTATTTTATTAAATTAATAAAAAAAAAAAAGAATTGTAATTGTAAATTCTAAACAAAAACAAACATGAGAAATTATCTTTAATAACATTAATTTCGATTTTATAGAAATGATCTTTTATACATAAATTGAAATCGGATTATTTCTTACTATGTCCAAATAGGTTTTTACTCCTGCGAAAGCACCATCTTCATTCCATTTGGTCATGTATCCATGGATAATAATTTTCAACGGTCGCTTCAAGTCGAATTTGGAATTACGAATCGATTGAAAATTATCACCGTAACGAAGAATATCAGGCGACGAAAAATTGTTATCACGTTTAAATAAATAAAATTGAGTATCTACGATATCTGGATTTTCTGGTATTTTTTGTAATGGATTATGGTGACGAGGAATCTCGAAACAACCCACTGATTCTTAAAGAAAAATTTTGAAAATGTAGAATTTTTCTCTATTAACATTTTGTAACATAAGATTTACATTCAGATTTGAAAGCTGCTCCAGACTCATATTAAAAAAATAAATTAATTGTTGTATCTTTATTCTTTTAATTTATAAATTATACTAACCGTAACAAATTTCAACACTTCGTAATTTCTGTATTTTTTTATTCATAACAGGCAAAATTCCACGTTTTGATTCTTGAAGAATATTTTGTATTCTTATATTACGTATTTGAGGCGTCGGAACCACATAACCACATTTGATTAGTAATAATATGATAATTATTTTATGCATTTTAATTGAAAAATTGACGAAAATATTAATTTAATTTTTTTCTTCTTCATTTACAAAGCCGTTGCTAAATATATCACATAATTCTTCGATCGGTTTCATCATAAAACAAATCACTTCAATAACAATCAGAAAGAACAACAATGAGTTAATCATTTTAATTTACGACACTGTTTAACTCCATTACAATAATAACATTATGAAAATAAATATTAAATTAATTTCAAATAGACGAGTATCGATGTATTTAGGTAGGCAAGTTGCGATAATATAATAGTTTGACAGACGACTTATTCAATTTGATTTTTATACTGGTTCGGTTTGAATTGCGGCTCGCGCAGCCAACAATCAACTTTTTAACGGCAAAGATAAAATTGATGCTGTTTATGTGCCTGTGTTAAGTTAAAGTTATACAGGTAACGTAAGGTAACGTACGTAACACTTTCACTTTCGCGTGTGGAAAATAGTTTTGTCCGTATTCAGGACGCGTAATGCATTGCGCTCAGTTCAAGGTTAATCGAGAAAACGATTCTTTTACTTATTATTCAACATTCACTAATATCAGATACATTATTTTTATTAAGAAAAAAGTAAACACTGAACAATTACCAAGCTTATTAATACGAAATTTTGTATATACGAGCGAATTTTCGCTGTAAAAAAATTATCACTCATTTAACAATATTTTAAGTCCTGTCCCCGTCAAAGTAGTGCCTTTTACTTGCGATACCCTGTTTCCAATGTTTCTTCCATTGCTGGAACGATTCCTAGGACACATTTTCTGTGATGGTACGCAGTGCTCTTGTTGCATTTTTCTAAATCTCCTTCTTGGTTTGGAGATGACATTTTTGTAAAGTGCTTTTAAGTTTGGAAAATGAGAAAGTATGTTGAGGCTGGATTCGAAGAATAGAGTGGTTGGAGATTGTTTGATGTTTTGTTCAAAACTTAAAAGTATTTTCAAAAAAAAAAAAATGTCGTTTCCAAATCATAAAGATTTTAATAAAATACTACAAGAGCATTGCGCGTCATTTCAGAACGTGCGTTCCAAGAATCATTCCAACAATGGAAGTAAGGTTTGCAACGAGGTATTGCCAGTAAAGGGGATTACTTTGAAGAAGATAAGGTTTAAAATATTTTTAAGAAAAGCAATTTGTAACTAGTAATTAGTAAATAATTACCCTTTTTTAGTAGTTTGCTCAGATCTGGCTAGTTCTAAATATCTTGAAAAGAAAAATTGAAATATAAATGCGTATATTTGTTAATTATTAATCTTTAATCCGATAGTTTTACAAAAAAAAATATTTTACAACTAGAAAAAATATTTTTATTATTTAATCTATATCACAACTGTCATTGATTTTCGGGCCATAATTTTTTTACTTGCTGAATAGATAATGCAAGAGCAACATTGTCCTTGTTTTCATTAGCTTTATTTTCTTGATTTGATAAAGCAATTGTATCTGCCACAATGTTTGCTGCATTATCTATAATAAAAATATGAGTATAAAATATTAACAATTATAAAAATGTAAATGTTTTCAGCAAGCTCTTACTGTATTTGAAATACAAAAGTTGATTAATAACGATAGGATCGTAGTTTTTTATTCCAATGTCATCCAACAACTTCTTAATGAAATTTACTTCTTCGGGTTCAAAAGCAGGATTAATTTCTGTTTTGGAAGTCATTTTAAATTATTTTTTTGCGAATTTTCTCAAATGCTAATTTTATGTAAACAAATTTAACAATCAAATGCTAATTTTGCATAAACAAATTTTACAATCAATTGTTTTAAATTTTGTTGTCATTGACAACAATAGGACAATAGACCATTAGCACAACGAGTGAGACACATAGCCACGAATTTGTTTTCTGTCATTGTGGAATTGTCAAAATATCTACTCATTTTTTATAATTTCTGATTTTAAATTAATTACATAGTGTGTTAGAGATATCACAATTTAATAAATGAGTACAGTGGTGGAGTACTAGACAGTTGCCTAGGACCCCCGACTTACAGGGGCCCCGACAAAATGAAAAAAAAAATTGATTATTTGATAAAAGTAATTAAACAAGTTAGACATTTTATTGTTGCAACCAAATAAAATTTTATTAATTTTAGAGACTTTTTTGGGTCCATAAATGCAGTTGCAGGAACGACTTGATATGTTGAGTCTTCTTTGTATCGAATCTGATATGTTGACGACATCATTGACAAGTTCAGCGAATTGAAATGCAGAAAAAAGTTCTTCTGAATCTCATGTTTGATTAGCAGTTGCAAATGTTATTTTAATTATAAATTAATTTTATTTAAATATTAGTTTAACTTGATTAGCCGTAACTTTGTGATACATTTTGGAAATAAGATAAATAAAAATAACTTTGTTATATCACGATGGCCTAACAGGTTGAAACTGCAGTTACGAGAATTTAGTGATATAACAAAGTTATTTTTATTTATCTTATTTCTTAAATATTAGTTATTGTATTATTATGTCGAAGGGGGAGCAAAACGGGGGGCCTTTCGTTCGCAATTGTCTAGGGCCACGTCAAGTGTTAATCCGCCACTGGATGAGTATATTACTACAGAAATTTAAATAAAACTGTTTTGTAAAAGTAATTTGGAATAGCTTTGCTAAATAAAGTTCTTATATTATAAGTATTATATTAGAATTTGATGTCATAGCTGTCAATAAAGCTGATTTTAGTTTGATTAGAAACGTTTTACTCAGTATCAATTTAGTAATTACATTTTTGTAGTAAATAAAATATTATAAAAATTTCTTGTTTTTAATTCTTTTGAATTTTTATAATGTGAAATGGACATAATACTACAAATGCTGTTATTGAACAGTCACATTTAACTTTTGTATCATTTTTATTTAAATCTGCTTTACATTGGGGCAATTTATTTATTACTATAACCTTTAAAAATATACTATGCACTAGTTTAAAAGATATCTTTAAAAAAAATCTGCATGAAAAATTCATATTATGATCAATCAATTCACAAATAGTCTACATGTATCATAAGAAATATTCAAGCAATATATTGAAATCTAATTGTGTTGTCTTCGCTAATATTCGCGGTGTTATGTCTGTTTTTTTTTCATACGAATGATCTATTATTTGAAACTGTAAAATCTTATTGGTTATTTTTGTAGCATTCAGTGGAACCAGAGCTGTCATCACAAGCTACTGAATATAAGGTTTTTTTTTGTTAACATGTCATTACATTAGGATATCTCTTTTGCTTTATTTTTCTCTCTCCAATTTTTTTAATATTTCTGTTTTTATTTATATATTACAAGCTTTGAAATATTGAATTTAATACTTGATTCTTCTTTCTTCGATTTTGGCCGACTATGGACCACGTGAAATAATTTCTCATGATTGTTTTTCTCCCTTCTTTCTTCTCTTCCAGCACTCTTTCGTTCTTTCTCCATGTTGTTTCCTTCTTTCTTCCGTTCAAATAATAAAGCGTAATTTTCATATATTTTCTTCAGAATAATATTAGAAATTACGTTATCTATTGCCAGACACTTAATATCGTGGCAACCCCTTGCCAGACACCCTTAAACTTCAATAAATTATGACTACTTAAACACAAGCTGCACCCTTGGGATTTTTTCAAAATTTGCTCAAAAAAATCTGAAAAAATTCAGTAAAATAGAGAAAAGAATTAAGTACATAATAACTAAGTAACTTTTTTCTCTAACTTATTCTGGTTTGGCAGGAAAAATTATTGAAAATTAATATTTTTGCATTTTAATTTTTTAGGAATTTTAAAGGACTTTTTAGTTATCTAACAGCTATTGGTACTTAAAAGAAAAAAAAAATTGGATTAAAAATCTATGAATCTGTGATTGTTTGAGAATTGCATGTAGAAAAATTTCTCATCTTATTAGACGATTAGATTTTTTTTACCATTAATATAAAATCTAAATGAAGACAACTTGTAAATTGGGACCGTTTTCCTTTTATATATTATTTTGAAATTTTAAAAAAAATACATTTTAGAAATTTTTCGTTTTCAATTTCTGTTTATGCAAACATATTTGACAGCGATAATAGTTGATTCAAAAGTAAATACATGTTTATTTAAAAAATTAATTCAAAAATAAAAAAATATTTTAAAAATATGAAAATTTTATTTATTAATATACCTATTTATTATAATAAATTATTGGTTCAAAATGTTAATTTATAATCTAGTTTGCTAGAAAAATAAAAGACAAAAATAAATTTTTTTGTCAATTTCGTTCTGCTCATTTAAGAAACCACAAGTCTTTTTCGCGAATTTAAATTCTAAATTTTAGAGTATTTTTTTTCTTCAGTTGTATATATGTGGTTTATTCTTCTAGTTACAGAACATGTGGTAAGTAATATATTATTATTTATTATTCTATTTATCTAAAGTAATCAAATATTGTGAATCAAATAATTTGCTGCTACAATTGATTTAAAATATCTTCTTAACCTTAGAATCATTACCAAAAATTGTTTTATTTATTTTTTCTAATGTAATTTTAATGTAATAATAACAATTATATAATTATGTAGAAAATAAAATTAATACATGGAGACATTTTCATGAATTTTAATTTATATTTCGACATTTTTCTATGTAGCAGAATGAGAATTAACAAAAATGCTAAATATTTATATAAAATTATATTATATGATTTCTCCAATATTTAGGAGTTGTTGGAATTCCTGTTCCTGACGCCG
Organism: Clivina fossor; assembly: GCA_963966155.1. Lineage (NCBI taxonomy): Eukaryota > Metazoa > Arthropoda > Insecta > Coleoptera > Carabidae > Clivina > Clivina fossor. The sequence goes on from OZ014550.1 coordinate 30,326,065, forward strand.
CCGCCGCCGCAGCTGCCGACGCCGCCGCAGCTGCCGCCGCCGTCGCAGCTGCCGCCGCAGCTGCCGCCGCCGCAGCTGCCGCCGCCGCAACGGCCGCCTCCGCCGCTGATTTTCGCTAGCAAAATAAAAGAAAAAAATAAAAAATTATGTCAATTTCGTTCTGCTCGTTATAGAAACCGCACGTCTTTTTTGCACTTTTAAATTTAAAATTTTGGATGTTCATTGTTCTTTTAGTTAAACAACATTAGGTAAGTAATATATTATTTATTATTATTCTATTTATCTAAAGTAATAAAATTGACTTATTTTTAAATGTATTGCGCTTTCTGTAGCGATTGAATAGAATTTTATTTTATTTCCAGAATTAGCTCGGCAATCTGGCTTACTTCAAACATGAATATGCATGCAATAAGAAAATTCCACGTTCACCTTCGATTGATTCATCCAGGTGCTCAATATCTACATGGAACCGAGGTCTGGGGCATAACGTTCTAAACCGTTTAAAAACTTTAGGTTTAGTTCAGATTTAGTTATTGTTGTACTAGAATTAAGTAAGTTAGGAATATTATTTACATTTTTTATAGTTTTCAATATTTGAATTCTTACAGTTTTGACTATTTGCATTCCTACTGTTTTAAATATTTTCATGTTCATATCGAGCAACAATCAATAAAAAAAAACATAAAAATACCAAATGGCTTCTTGGATATATGGCGTGATTGTGTATGTATGTATTAATTAAAAAAAGAAAAAATATAAGATACTTAAATAATTTATATATTGATATATGTGTAAGAAAATTAGAATTAATATAATTAATAAATATCAAATGTAAAACAAAAAACATTTTTTAATCGAAAAATTACATACAGCTTTGCGACAATAGTCATTCTGTAGATAATTTAAAAATGATAAATTAAATTTGCAACTTAAAATACACTATATGTAGAGATAATATATGAATATAATTATTAAATATAAAATGTAAAATAAATATTTTTTGAATTAACAAATCCTACTGTTTAAAAAACATTATATTGCTTAGTTAGATTTTGTTCAATACTTATTACACTTAATCGAAACAAGTAATTGTAAAATATAAATTATATGTTACAGTTTAAGTGTTTATATGTATCAGTAATTAGAATTAGAATGATTGATTTTCAGTTTTGTGAAACACATCGAAAAATACAAGAAATTAAGTACATGTTTGAAGTTAAAAATACAAAAATAGTTTTTATGAACTTAACGAGGTTATGTGATGATTTTTTAAAATTAGACTTTCAAATTTTTTTTTAAATAAAATAACAAATAAACATATATCACAGTAATTTCTTTATTATGATCAAAACATAGCAGATTTCAGCCAAATATAATGATTAATATTATCACAAAATGATTCAATGTATTTTCTTTCTTGTGCTGTACAAGATCTCCAGTCGCTATAGTCGATAACGCAGAAGATTCATTCGTACGAGATTCCTCCACTCCAGCTAATGACATTTAAATCGGGGGCCTATTCATTATTTTACTAACATTTGAAAAATAATGAATAGGCCCCCGATTTATTCATTTCATTAAACTTTACAGTCATCAAATGTATTTACTTCAAACTGTAGATAAATCTGCTTCGAAGATATTGTAATTATTGCCAAAGACCAAATCAATATTAACAGCAGATTGATAAGAGAAGCAATAGAAATTTATAAAGATAACATCAATCAGTGTGACTAACTGATTTAAATAAAATTTGGCTTCCATTAATTAAAAATTTATGACCTAGTTACTTATTTGTTATCTGGTTAACTTGTTTATAAGTTCTGTTATTTACTGTAAGTTTGTCATTTGTATTAGTTTTCCTAATAAAGACGGACGTTTAGTATTAATATAGTATAATATAAATATTAATACAGAACTTAAGCCTAAAAGCCATTTTATTTTATTTATACATACTGTTACTTTTGCACATTTTATGAATATAAATCGCAAAATTTTAGTGCGGAAATGATATTTACAATGTTAAAATTTATTTTGAAAACTCCCATATTCTCAATCATGCCAACTTATCGAACTTATCTTTCATTAATATCACTTTCATATATTCTTTTAACCAAACGTTCATGAGATATTAATTTGTTCAAGATGGCCGAAACATCTTATTTATATATTATTTAAGTACTTACGTTTTGAAAATGTGTTTATTCCACGGCCCGACAACATTAGGAAATCGATACAGGATATCAGCGAGTCCGATAAAAATATTATTTTTAACTGTGGAATATTCGCTTTTCTCGAGTGTGGTCATAATTAAATTCAAATTACTGCGACAGATTTCGGACGAAATAATCATGAAACGGCTGAGAGCTTGTGCAGCTGATGTTTGAAGGAGTTGATCATGGTATTTCTGAGGATGCGAAACAATATTTTCAAGCAATGCTCTGTAATGACCTAGCATATTTTTCGTAACAAGTTCGGTTTCGCAAATTTTTAGAATAAATTCGGATTCAGCATCGTCGGTTGTTGCACCTCCAAGACCTGTCTCGTCTTCTGGCTAAAAATCAAAATAATATACACGGTTATTTATAGGAGTATTTATTTATTGTTGAGTTGGTGAATTTCTTACCATGTCTGAAGCAACAGTTCGAGAAGTCGCTGATGCTTTCGACACAATACTTGCGTTCATGACTTGATTTTGTTTTTCTTGTTCTTTTTCCTCCTTTTTCCGTTCGTCACGAATATAATTACGACGTTTCAGTTCTTTATATATCGAAACATCCAAGAATTGAAATTCTCGTATAGCTACTTCGCCCAACAGATGACAGAAACATGCTAAATGATACGAATCGACTTTTTTCTCTTGTTGTTCAGCTGTAGTTTTTCAAAATTGTAAGGACATTCTTTAGCAGTTGCTCGCATAGAAGATCTGGTTTTTAAGATATCTGTAATTTAAAATATTTTAAAATAAAACGGCTTCAAGTTCAAGTTCTCTATTGAAATTTATTTATAATCAATGTTTCGACGAAACTCAATCAGGAAAACTGATACAAATCATACTTATACGTCTAAATCATCCAAATAAATCTGCTATTGCTGATGATCTGCTATTCATGATGTTAAATTCAAAGATACTGTGATAGTTGCAAGACCCATCAATATTAACAGCAGATTGATAAGACAAGCAATAGAAATTTATAGAGAAAAAGATAACATCAATCACTGTGAAAGCATTGAGCTAAATAAAATTTGGTTTCCTTTAGGAGGAGAACCTCCCCTTAATGAAAAATTTATACATTTTTAGTAACTTGTTTCTATGTTCTGTTGTTTATTTATTATAAATAACATTTCTACCTTTTTTTCCTAATGAAGACGAACGTAAAGTTCATCGAAAGTTTATTTTTACCGAAATGACCCCTAAAAAAAAAATAAAAGAATATCAAACTTCGTACCTTATAAATAAGTTCAACACCACGTGACAACACTTTATGACAGAACTCATCTTTTCTCTCGTAAATCTTCGTTAAAATCGTCAAGAGAGTATCCCACATTGGCTCTTTATTCGATATGCGGAAACAGGGTTTCGTGCTCATAACATTAATCGGATCATTACCCAGAATGCTCAGCATTTCGCAACCGATAATAATAAATTGTGGATTTTTCAATGCTTTATCTTTGAAAGCGAGTTCAACAATTAGATTTCGATTGCGTTCGATAATTGATCTTCTACCGAGACCAATCATTGCGATGATTTTCATTACGGCGAGACAATCCATTTCCGAAACACGTATCTCACCGGTAAACATTTTGAAAAAGACTTGCAAAATGGAATTACTTAAATCGCCATCTAGCGACCATTCCTTAATAATATCCGTCAGATACGTCATCTCATTCAGTTTTATATTTTTAACTAGAACGATTAGTTTTTGAGCTATTGACAGATTTCGGTCGCTGCAAATATAATGTAAACATAATTAATTCATAATTATTATTATTGTATCAAATTATGTAGTATGCTAATTATAAAAGTAGGAATAAAATGTTCTAAATTATGATAGAAAATAAGTTTTTAATACAAATAAAAACATTGAAAAAATTAATTACTCGGACCTGGACCAAAAAACGAAAAAAAAAAACGGTTATATATTTTTTTTAATTGAACTGGAATGAAAAATATAACGGTTACAACCGATATTTAAAATTATATTTATAATATCTGTCACACCTTTTTAATATATATACAGAGCAAAATAATAATTCTTCATATTTTTTAAAATATTTCTTTATAAGAAAAAAATATAAATTTAATGAGCAAAATTAAAAATACAATATTTACATTGAAATGATGCGTATATTTTGTCGAATTTATTATAAGCATTTTCAAACATTCTAAGAAAAGATATAATAATAATAAAAAAAATAAGTTTACTTTCAATTTCTAAAAACAATACAAAAACATGATTCACTTACGTTACTTGTTCATCAGGCGAAAGAAATAGATTTTTATAAGCATCAATTACCAATTTTTTTCTATCTTTATCTGTTGTATTCATTTGAAGTAACATGGCTGAAAGAAAAAGACCAAATATTTAGAATTGGGATTGGCTTGCACTAGTGAAAGTTTCCAAGTAGCAGGAATCGAAGAGTATGTATGAAGCTCGATTTACATTATACTAGATTCGGCTAGAAACTTTGGCTAGTTTACATACTAGACGCACTTGTCAAAACTTGGATAATGTAAATCAGAAAAAATCCAGCCAAGTTTTCAAACTAGAATCGTCTAGAAGTTGATTTTCAAACTAGGTTCGGACCGGACCGGACCAATTTCTCATCCAAGTTTCTATACTAGATCTGCGCACTAGCGGTAATTTCAGTGCTACCAACTCTGTGCAAAGTGTAAATGCGTAACTAAGTAACTCAGAAAGCTTCAACATCTTAGAAATTTTAACTAGTTTTTCTTGTTTACGTCTATGAAAATTCATTTTGTACTTAACCTCTTACTTTCACACAATAACAAACTGGTATATAAACACTACGTACATTTTGGATGTTGGCAAACCTAACTCACATCCAATTCCGCGCCTGCAAACGTATAAAAAAGAAATGACTGCTATGGAAATGAGATTTTTACGTGGGGTATGTGGTGCAACTAGGAGAAATCAGGTACGAAATAGATTAGTGTATTGTATAATGAGTGTGAAATTGAAAAAAAAAAAACTGTTGTAGCAAAAGTTGCAATGTTAATCACTTAAGATGGTTCGGATATCTAGAGCAAATGCCTAATGAACGTTTGGTTAAAAAGATTTATATGAATGATTTTTGATGGTATACGTTTGCGTGGTCATCCGATGAGTAGTTGAAGTGATACATTAAGAAAGTCTTGCGTGAGCGAAAGTTTCCAAGTAGTAAGAATAGAAGAGCATGTATGAGAGGCATTATGAATATGGACGATGCTAAAGTTGCTTGTCTGAATAGGAATGTTCAGAGGAAACTGATTTCGATATAATAGAAAGAGTTTGTGCCACATCCTTTTAGGTACATGGCGTGATTGTGTATGTATGTATGTTTGTATGTAAATTGAAAATAAATATGTAATCATTCTATATTTATTATACATATATGCATTTACGAGTATCAATAAAAAAAGCTGTTGCCAGCCAGCCTGTGGGCTATTAATTTACGAAAAAGAGAAAGAGAGAGAGAGAGAAAGAGAAAAAGAAAGAAAAAAGCTGCAGGTTTTAAGCTTGACAATAAAAAAATTGCTCGTGGACGAAAAAAATTGATAACATAAACCAAAATCATGCTAACTATAAAAGATATTTGTCTTATGTAGTCGTACATGTCCGGTCCATTCTTCGCGAAAATGATAACAATTCCTGAATGATAATATTATCCGTGATTTCAATAGATTGCGTTCACTGAATTATATTTTACATATACCTACCTAATTTTAAACAAAAACATCAGAATATGTGAGTCAACATTTTTGGCAGTCAATATTTTTAGTTGTAAAATATCAACAAGGCAAGGCAAGGCAAGGCATACACGAGTAGCTATATATTCAATAAAAATTGACGACACGACAAATATCGCAATGTACACGGTAAATTTTACAATTTCCTGTTGGAAAAAGCCGCACTTGAGCAAAAATTTACATCTCAGAACGTGATGGAAATTTGAACGCCTTATTCTTCATAGAAAATCAAAACTGATTCTTCTCTAAGATTAAAATCTGCATGAGCACGGCTCTTGTCCGATAAACACAATTATTAGAACCGCTGCTGCTTTGACGTTCAATCAAGACCGCAAAGATTCGATCAGATTATGCAAATGTTAGATATCGCAGATATCGTATACTGTACATATACGAATTTTTTTTATTGAACGCTACACAAAAAAATTGAGTATTTTTTTATGATGAATTGATTTTGAATTTCGTGAAAACAAATGTGTCAAATATATTTTGTAGAGCAATTCCGCAGTAAAATTTAAAAAAATTTAAAATACAGCATAATATTCCCGTATTTTTGCCGCATGAAAACTCAATTTGAATTTCAAACGGCGACGGCTGAATTTCGACCACTAGTTTAAATAAAGATCCTAACAGATGATATAACACATTTTTTTTGTTGAAATTGGTAATAAAAAATAAAACAGGACATGTTTCAATAACGAAAATAAAGTTTCTTTTAGCTTGAAAAAATATTCCAACAAAATTTCAAGTTAAAATTTTCCCTTTACGAGATTTCTTTATCAATAAATTTTTTATCCATTATCACGGCTTCAGACGAATAAATAAAGATATTTATTGATTGATTGATGAATGTTTGTGAATATTGCAACAAAATTTGCGATTATCATTTGTCCTTTATTAATAAATTTATTATCTAGTTGGTATTCGTTGCATCAATAATTAAAAACTATTAGAGTAAGGTGATGATAAAATGAAAAATGGACGATTTAAGACGAGTGAATATTAAATAAAGATACTTATTGATCTGATTGATGAATGTATTTGTTTTTTTGCACAATAATAATTACGCAATACAATTAGTTGATTTTGCCAGCAGTGCGATCTCGGTGCACTTTCAAATGCCTCTTGTAGCGTCCCGAGTCGATAAAAGTTTTCGAACAGTGGTCGCATTTATAAGGTCGTTCCCCTGTGTGAATGCGAGTGTGAACTGAAAGTGCTGAACTATCACCGAATTTCTTCTCGCAGAACTTGCACTGAAATGGACGCTCACCTAAACACCAACAAACATTGTACATTTTATACAAGGTTATGACTGTTTATACAAGGTTATTACTGTTTTTTACAAGGTTATGACTGTTTTATACAAGGTTATGATTGTTTTTCACAAGGTTATGACTGTTTTTTACAAGGTTATGACTGTTTTATACAAGGTTATGACTGTTTCTTAGAAGGTTATCACTGTTTTTTACAAGATTATGACTGTTTCATACAAGGTTATCACTGTTTTTTACAAGATTATGACTGTTTCATACAAGGTTATGACTGTTTTTACAAGGTTATGACTGTTTTTACAAGGTTTTTTTACAAGGTTACATAAACAACCTAACCAATCATAACAACCAAATAACCAACCTGTGTGCGTCCTCACATGACGCCTACAGTTACTGTTCGATGCGAATGCCTTATCGCAATGCTCGCATTTATGCGGTCGCTCGCCGGTGTGTCCACGCATATGCCGATTGAAATGATACTTGTTGTAGAAGGCTTTCGTGCAGATCGAACAGCTGTGTCGCCTTTCGCGCGCATTATGCAATTTCATATGCTTAGACAGACTGTCTTTCGATGCATAGAGTTTCTTACAAATCGAACAAGGAACTTGACGCGTGTCTAAGTTGTCGTTGTGACGATTCCCAATGGGTTGTTTCAGATTCATTTCGGATTTGCCACGATAACCTATAATACAGTTACAACAACAACAATATATAACCCAATAGAAACAAAATATAAGCAACTGTTATTTTAATTTTTAACTGCAAGGAAAAGTCGTATAGCGTTTGGTATGGTGTCTGTAACATTAAAAAAATTTTTTTTGTATAGAAATCCTTCATATAGCCTCTAGATGACGAATCTGAACTTAGTTTATATGGGTATATGGATGTGCGTCGTCAGCTCGCTCGCTCAGTCAAAATTTTGTGATGGCAACTTCTCCTAAACGATTTTAATGAAATTTTCAGGATAAATTTGTGTAGTACCCAAGATAGGGTCATGTGGTTTTATTTTTTTCCAGTAATGCCAACTTTCCGAGAGAAAAATTACTAAAGTTTTTAAAAATTCATATTGGCTACATTATTTATCCGATTTTGATCAAATTTTCACAAAAGATTATTAGAAAAAGAAAAGAGAGAAAGAAAGAGAGAGAGAAAGTGAGATAAATAGAAATAAAAATGACATTTGGTTGCCTTGGTAACAAGAGAGAAAGAAAGAGAGAGAGAGAGAGAGAGAGAGAGAGAGAGAAAGAGAGATATGTATAAACAGAATGTGTGTGTGTGTGTGTGAATAAACAGAGATAAAATGACATTTGGTTGCCATGACAACAAGAGAGAGAAAGAGAGAGAGAGAGAGACAAAGAGAGAGAGAGAGAGATAAAGAGAGATATGTATGAAATTATAAACATAATGTGTATATTAAATGACAGTAAAAATAGAAAAGAGAGAGAGAGAGATGTATTTTACTATTATTGAGTACATTTATTTCCAAGACACATTGTATATTCATAAAGGGCTTGTAACTTCTTTTACCTGTACAAATTTGTCGTGGTTTCCTGGTACTGCTTCTTTCCAATGCTTTACGAACATTTTTTAAGTGGTCCATATCATCTTTTAAATTCTTCGAATTTGAACTTTTTTTTTCATTTTGAAAATCAATAAGAAATTTATTCGTGTTTTCACATAAACGGTTTAATTTAAAATTGTATTTTACTTTAATGTCATTTGCCAAACTATATTCTCTTAAATTAAACCCACAAAAATCGCTTTGCTCAGTAATTGTTGGTATATCAACAAAAGAATTTTTACTGTCATGATCTTCTATTTTAATTTCACCTTTCAATTTTACTTCAGTTTCATACAGATGTTCATCAATTATTTCATTTTTAATATCAATTATATCTTCATTTAAACATTCCAATTCTTCTTTTACGTCTATATTAGACTGCATATTAATTGAATAATTGTATTCTTCATCACTGATTTCCATTTTGACATTTGTTTCTGCTTCTTTAATATCATCTTCAAAGTTTACTTGAATCGATTCGTAATCATCATTATACTCAATAATGTTTTCTTGTTTTATAAAACCAGATTCTTCCTCATAATTCACTAATGTATTAGGAAATTCTACTTCAGTTTGTTCAATATTCATATACTTCATATAGTTGATCATTTTATTTTCTTCCAATTTTATTGCAATTATTTTAATTTCAGAATTTTCACCTTGTTCCGTATCGAGTCTATTTTGTAATTGTTCTAAATATTTGTTTAGAATTTCTTGCGAACGCAAGCAGTTTTTTATAAATTTGCAAGCTTGATTTAACTGTGCAATGCATGTTGTACATATGCCGATTGGTAAACTGCTATTTATTTTTAGCTAGAAAAACATATCAATATGAAATCACAATATTAAAACGTTAAATTATTATACTTACAAGTCCCGGTGCAATTCGGTTTAATTTGTCCAATAAAATGATGTTATCTGAATCGGAATTGTTCAACGTTGACGAGACACTTTTATCAGTTGTGCACAAACGACAAAGTTTTTCAAACATAAACATTTTTATGTTATTATTATATGTGCTTTGTAGTTTGTTTTAAAATTATATATTAATATTATTATACAGTAGTAACAAACTAATAACCACGTGCTAACAACAGACTGAACCAACTTCTTTAAAAATCAGCAATAAGCAAAGACCAAAACGAAAAATGTCAAACTACGCTGCTAGAAAACAAGCTTCTACAGCAAACAGCTGTCACAAATCCAGTTGGCCAGATGAACTTTGTGTAATGTTATATGGTTACTAGTATAAGAAGAAGAATAAACGGTAGCGTATTTTGTACTAAACGCACCATATTTAATTTTGAAAATGTTTTCTTAACTGCTACTTGAATTAGGTCTGTTTATTTAAATGAAACTCAAACAAAAGAAAAAAATAGAAAAATTAAGTTATTCATTCTGCAGCTAAGGTCAATGTGGTTGAATGAAGTAACCTAGCACACCAATCACACACCAACTAAAAAATCAACTTCATTCAATCTTTCTGACTTTACCTACAGGACTGTCAACTGAATATTAATGTAAACAATTACTTTAATATAATTTGTCACGTTTTTACATAATTATTATTTGAAACCAAATTTAAATATTATGTAGAATGTTGTTTTTTAATTATTATAAAAATCAATATGTATTTGAAAATTCATAACACAACATTCAACTGGCCAACTGGTTCCATCAATGAACGAAAGACACGTCATTATGTTAGTGATAAATTTAATAAAATAAAATTATTTGTACCTACAATGTTATGTAAATATATTTGCATATAATTTTATATATTTAGCATTGAAATTATATCGATGAAATTGGAAAAATAAGGGAAATTTTTTAAAAGCAATGAAAATATTTTAATAAATAAACAAATACAAATTTTACAGAAAATAAAAGTTAGGATTGTACAGGTTCAATTTGATAAAAATTATTGTTTGTATTTAATTGAAAAAATGTAAAATAATTTGGTGTAATGCTATTTTTCTATATTGTTGAAAAGTTATGTTTAATTTTTTTGTATGTAAAAAATGTTATATTAATTTTTATTATAATTGAATTAAAAGTTATGGCTACAAATAAAACACATTCACATATTTGACTTTTTATTAAATAAGCCTGTAATAAGTTACACAAAAATAATATATATATAGGTATATATATATATATATATATATATATATATATATATATATATATATATATATATATATATATATTATATATAAGATAAATAAAGTAAATATAAGATTTAAATTAACAAATATTCACTTATTATAACATTATTAACTGAATATCAAACCTATACTTATTTATTAACAAACTTAAATCGAAATGTTATTTCTAAATTGTAATAAACTCAGATTTATATACGAAAGGATTATAATGATTATAATCATTTAATACTGTTGTAACAGCAGCTTTAGCTAAAACTATTTTTAATGGTTCTGTTTTACTAATAAGTAATTCCAAATTAAGGTCTTAAAATAAAGTTTGTATGCAAATATAAAAAAAAACGCATTACATTCCTAGCGAAAGTACCCAAAGCACCTAAAATCTTACAATAACAGCATTAACTCTTCTTTCAATTTCACGATCGAAACGACCATCTTTAAATAATAAACTACCCAAATACACAAATTCATCTACCTGCTCTATACGTGCACTATCATTATAAACATTACATTCAGTCGTCAAATTATGAGATTTTTACGTGGGGTATGTGGTGTAAATAGGAGAGATCGGGTACGTAATAGATTAGTGTATGATGAGTGTGAAATTGAAAGAAATGTTGTAGCAAGAGTTGGTGTTAGTCAGTTAAGATGGTTCGGCCATGGTGAGCAAATGTCTAATAAATGTTTGGTTAAAAATATATATTTGAATGATTTTGATGGTATTCGTTTGATAGGACGTCCGATGAGTAGCTGGAGTGGTATGATTGAGAGTGTTTTGCGTGAGCGAAAGTTTTCAAGTAGTAGGAATAGAAGAGCATATATGAGAGGAATTATGAATGTGGAAAAAGCGAAAGTTGCTTGTCTCTGGATATATAAGAATGTTTGGAGAAGACTGATTTCAGGATGATGAAAAGAGTTTGTGCCACACCCTTTTGGGTACATGGCGTGATTGTGTATGTGTATCTGTATTAAATAAAATGTTATTGCTTTAAACTTCATATTTCTATCTTCATTATCACATTATTTATACATACATACATACATACACAATCACGCCATGTACCCAAAAGGGTGTGGCACAAACTCTTTTCATCATTCTGAAATCAGTCACCTCCAAACATTCCTATTCAGCACGAGCGCAACTTTTGCTTCATCCACATTTATAATTCCTCTCATACATGCTCTTTTATTACTACTACCTGGAAACTTTTGCTCACGCAAGGCACTCTCTCCATTATACCACCACTCCAACTACTCATCGGATGTCCACCTGCAAACGTATACCATCAAAATCAATCAAATAAATCTTTCTAATCAGACGTTCATTAGACGCATTCGCTCAACATGTCCGAACCATCTTAACTGACTTACACCAACTACTACGTTTGCACTTGTGTGTCTCATAAGGTCGCCCTATCTTAACTGATATCTACCAAGTTAATATCTACAACAAAAGGTATCGAAATAAATTGTAATACTATTTTACATTCACAATCAATTTTAGTTACAAGAAAAAATACTAGAATCTTTTTAAAATATGCAACTTTTAAATGTTTATAATATTATTATTGTTGTAGCAAAAGTTGCCCCGTGTTAGAGTCAGTTAAGATGGTTCGGACATGTTGAGCGAATGCGTCTAATGAACGTCTGGTTAAAAAGATTTATTTGAATAATTTTGATGGTATACTTTTGCAGGTGGACGTCCAATAAGTAGTTGGAGTGGTGGTATGATTGAAAGAGTGGCTTGCGTGAGCAAAAATTTTCAAGTAGTAGCGAATAGAAGTGAGCATGTATGATAGGAGGAATTGTGGAATGTGGATGAAACGAAAGTTGCTTGTCTCTGGATATAGGAATGTTTGGAGGCGACTGATTTCTCGGGATGAGTGAAAAATGAGTTTGTGCCACACTCTTATTTGGGTACATGGCGTGATTGTGTATGTATGTATTAAAATAAAAATTAAGTAACGTTTTCGTTATAGATTCAAATTTGGCAGAACCAAAAAATATACTGCCAAACTGCGCTTGCGCTGACTCATATAATCTTGACTGATATTTATCAATCTACTACGTTATTATCCTGCAATAAAAGGTATGTTAATAAATTTTGATTCGGCAATTTACAACAAATTACATTTTTACCACTTTGACTGCAAGTTACTAGGTAACGAAATATTAATTTGAAAGGTTTGAAGACCAATAATGAGTCATTTAATAAATATATAATTAATTTATTTATGTTTATTATTTGTACGTTTCGGTCATTAAATCACGGCATTCTTCAGTTACATATTTTATAAAAAATATGAAATAGATACAATTGAATTACATAAATTATGTGTTCCTTTTGTAGTTTTGGTTTTTTGGTTTTTTGATTTTTTGATTTTTTCTTGTCAACCAGTAGTTAAATTTGAGTTTGGAAGGTTTGAAGTTAATAGTGGATCATTAAATAAATATATAATTAATCAATTTAGGTTTAGTAAATATATATATATATATATATATATATATATATATATATATATATATATATATATACAATGCAGTTTTGGTGCCTACGTTGATGTATGGTAGTGAATGTTGGGTTTGTTTGCAATAGCATAAACGGAATATGACTGCTGTGGAAATAAGATTTTTACGTGGGATATTTGGTGTAAATAGGAGAGATCGGGTACGAAATACGATTAGTGAATGATGAGTGTGAAATTCAGTAAAATAAATGTTGTAGGAAAAGTTGGTGTTAGTCAGTTAAGATGGTTCGGCGACATGTTGCGCGAATGCATCTAATGAACGTTTGCTGTTGAAAAAATTTATTTAAATGATTTTGATGGTATACGTTTGCAGGTGGACGTCCGATGAGTGGTTGGAGTGGTGGTATGATTGAGAGAGTGGCTTGCGTGAGCGAAAGTTTCCAAGTAGTAGGAATAAAAGAGCATGTATGAGAGGAGGAATTGTGGAATGTGGATGAAGCGAAAGTTGCTTGTCTCTGGATATAGGAATGTTTGGAGGCGACTGATTTCGGGATGAGTGGAAAGAGTTTGTGCCACACCCTTATTTGCGTACATGGCGTGATTGTCTATGTATGTATGTATGTTAATTATTGCCCTCAAACCTTTAAAATTGAAATTATAATTTAGTTAACGAAATAAGTAACTACATCATAAAATTTTATAAATTATTACTAAATTTTATTTAAACCTTAATGCCTTAGTAAATCTTTATTATAAAAAAATTCGAAGATACATAATCACGCCATGTACCCAAATAAGGGTGTGGCACAAACTCTTTTCATCATCCCTAAGTCAGTCGCCTCCAAACATTCCTATCCAACACAAGCAACTTTCGCAAATTCATCCACATTCATAATTCCGCTCTCATACATGCTCACTTTTATTCCTACTACTTGGAAACTGTTGCTGCACGCAAGCCACTCTCTCAATCATATCACTCCAACTACTCATCGGACGTCCACGCAAACGTATATATTATTTTTCTTGATGAAGACGGAGGCTTAGTTTGTCGAAACGTCGATAATAAATAAATATTAATACAGAACTTTAAACTATATCAGCTTTATTTTAATAATATGTACTGTAAAATTAGTACTGAATGATAAATTAGTAAGAGTGTTTAATGTTTTGTTTTAAATTTTTAATAAAATATACAATGCAGTTTTGGTGCCTACGTTAATGTATGGTAGTGAATGTTGGGTTTGGTTGCGAAACCATAAACGGAAAATGACTGCTGTGCGAAATGAGATTTTTACGTGGGGTATGTGTATGTGGTGTAAATAGGAGAGATCGGGTACGAAATACGATTAGTGTATGATGAGTGTGAAATTCAGAAAAAAATGTTGTAGCAAAAGTTGGTGTTAGTCAGTTAAGATTGTTCGGAGACATGTTGTGCGAATGTCGGATTGTACGGATTGTAAAACCGACCGGCGATATACAATAACCGCGCTAGACTCGAGAGGATATCTGATTCAGTAACCCTTGCCCCCTCCCCTCCTCCTACAAAACTGAAAAAAACTTGAATATCGTACTTAATTACACCTTATTTTTCAAATTGAAGACTGATAAACTGAGAAAAAAAATGCTGTTTGCAGCGCCATCTATCAAAGATAAAAAAGTCTCGAAATAAAATTTACATACTTTTCAATGGTCTAGCCGAATCTGCAATAAAAAATAAGAAATTCCATTTAAGATTTCAAAGTTGCCCCCCGTTCCCGCCCCCCAGGAGGTTTGGGGGGGACAAGGGTCCCTGCATCAAATGTCCCCCTCGAAACTATTTACTTTTCATCCGGAGCATTTTTTTGTCCAATGCACGATTTTAAAGTTATTGCAAGTGGCGGATTAAAATGGGACACCCAGTATATATATATATATAACTAAAACTTTGTACTTATCAACATTCAAAACAAGATTCATATCTTTACCAACAACATTAATTCTATCAATCATCCTTCTCAGTTGTTCTTCAGATTCAGCCAAAACAACCACGTCATCAGCATACGCTAAAGCAGGTACAACACAATCACCTATTTGTATACCATCATTACCACAGAAAGCTTTCCGAAGAAGAACATCCATATATAAATTAAATAGCCAAGGAGACATTACACAGCCCCGTTTCACGCCAACATCTATACGAAACCAATCACTTTTATTATTATTATTATTATTATTATATCTCAGTCTACTAAGATAGAAAAGTTTTTAATCTGTCTTTCACAATAATTTAATTATTTATTATTATTTATTATAATTTCTATTCAGAACTAAATTTAAATATTAAAATTTTAAATTTTAATATCATATAACCGAAATTTGTTGTCATTACTCTTGCATATAGTATATAGTATTGAATCAATCATATCTTATTTTTTTAAAATAATAACAATAATCTTCTACAATAAGTATTAAAACTTTCAAATAAACTTAATATTAGATAGTAAATATAGTAAATAATTAATTAAATTGGAAAAATAATTGAACAAATATTATTACTCGTGTGTGGTTTAAAAGACAAGTTTTGCTATATATAGGAATTTTAAGTAAGGGTCTGTCGGGTAGTCTGATTGCTTCTCGGGTCGCGGTATGGCCAGAACCGTTTCTAACTCGGCTAAATGTGGTGCTATTACTTGAGAAACCATACAGAAACTTGTGAAAGAAAACCGTGGAAGCGCAACCGGTGACTACCTTTTTTTTAAAATTACTTAGAATTATATCTGCATCGGTTTATTATCTATAAATAAATTTAAAATTTTTAAGTTTTTATTTAAAATATATTTTAAAATGATCTTTTATGTATCTAGTACGGAATATCGCAAATTTTATATGAGATAATAATTTGTTTTTAATCGTAGTAAAAGTTAGAACAAATCTTTGAAATGAAAATTATATTATACCATTGATTATATAGTATAATTACAGAATAAATATCTTTGTAACTAGAACAATTATATCAGTTTTTATGAAACAAAAAAATAAAAAAAAAAAAATCTAAATTTTTGTAATTTTATAATAACGAATAGCATTTAACAGTAAAAGTGCATTCAGAGATTAATATTATATATCTATCCTATAATATTTTTCACGAACAGGTATAAGTTATAATTAAGTCAAGTGTCAATCTTTGATTTCAGTTTATAGTCGGATCTATAAAATTACATGAAAAATATACATAGGTACTGTTTAAAATCATTTTCCAGTTTTTCTTTAACAACTAGTAATGAAAGATCTTCGTAGCCTTTCACAGAATACGTCATTTGAAGTTCACGACATATATTATTCACTTTTTTAATAAGTTTTAAATTATCTTCTACTAAATTGTCTTGTACATTTTCGGCTTTTGCTCTAATTGCTTTAAACTTTTCTCGTATTTTGTTTAAAACAATAATCTGTTGTTCATTACGATCATAACCGATTTGTAGCCAAATGTTGTTTAATTTTTCTAAAAAATCTGCAGTATTTTTTTCCATAATTATCTATATTTACTTGTAATATAAATTACTTCTGTCACACTGTGTGTATTTTTACTACTTTGACTGCAAGGAAAAAGTAGTATAGCGTTTGGTACTGTGTTTGTAACATTTTCAAAAAAAAAAAAAAAATTGTATAGAAATCCTTCATATAGCCTGTAGATATATACAGGGCCGTTCCTGGCGGGGGTGCAAAAGGTGCATCCGCACTAGGGCGGCCAGCCGAAAAGGCGGCCGTGGTCCACTTTTAGCCTCAAATTAATAGTAAAATAAATCATGTTAATTTTTAAGGGCGGCTATATCTTTTTTGCACCTGGGCGGCTATCATTCCAGGAACGGTCCTGGATATATATATATATATATATATACCGGGTGTCTACTTTTTTTTTGTTACATAGGGAATAAAATGCTAAAATTTTCATTTGGTGATAAATTTTCCCCTAATTATTATAGAACAAAAGTACAAATACAAAAGTTGTTTAGAATTCAAAAATGCATCAAATGATGCCAAATTTATCAATATAGGATGTTCTGATCAAGAATTAGAAGCAAATTAAAATTTCCATTTTTGCGCTCTTTACATCAAAGTGCCACGGAAATTAAACAAATAATTTCATTTCTTCTGGAGTTTGAGTTTGACAGATCGTATTTATTTTATTGTTACGTTCTGTATTATTATTATTATTATTATTATTATTATTATTATTATTATTATTATTATTATTATTATTATTATTATTATTATTGAAAATAATGAATAAACTTAATGTAAATGAAAAGCTATTAAGTATAAAAAGTATTAAGTATTTATTATTTATTACAATGAAAGGGTATTTTACTCGGCTGTACACTACGTACTAGCTGTGGTTTTAAATTGTGAATGTCTCCATTATAATTTTAAGTAATTGTTTAATTTATTTATTAACTTCAAGTTATAAAAACAATACATTTGAATTAGATGACTGGCATTATGCCTAATATATTTATTATAATAATTTAAACTTATCCCTGAGGATGCTGTAAGTTGTGCAGTGAAACGTCGGATAAGAGTTTAATAAATAGTAAATAGCTGAACTCCGTAAAACTTTCTTTATTTATTACAATATTCAATATACCTATAAAACAGAAAAATTCATGAATACAAGATATAGGAGAACAAAAACGAAACTAACAATTTAAATTAAATGTTCAAATAAATCGCCATTAACTGCCAAACAATAACCTAATCTGTTATAAAATTCGTGACGTACAGAGCTTAATTGTGTTTGTGTTATATTATTGCACTCTTCAACAATGGCATTTTTCAAATCAACAAGATTTTTGATATGTCGTTTATAAATTTTCTCCTTCAAATATGGCCATAAAAAGAAATCGCACGGTGCTAAATCGGGCGATCTAGCTGGCCAATTAATTGGACCACCTCTACCAATCCATGAATTTGGAAAACATTGATCCAAATATAATTTAATGTTGCAGCTGTAATGTGCCGGACATCCGTCTTGTTGATACCAGACAACATTATCTTGAGTTGCACACTCTTCTAACTGCGGACCAATATGATTTTGCAACATATCCAAATATTTTTCGTTGTTTAAATTATTTTCAATAAAAAATGGCCCAATTATACACCTGCCAAAAATTCCAGCCCATACATTAACTTTTTCTGGATATTGGGTACGTGTTGCTACCATTAAATGAGGATTTGTTTGGCTCCATATTCTAAAGTTTTGTGTATTAGGTTCGCCGTGTAAAGTAAACGTAGACTCGTCAGTAAAACAAATAGATTTCAAGAAGTTTCTGTCTAAATTGGATTTTTCCATAATAATGTTACTAAATTCGCTTCTAGCCATTTTATCCGCTTCAAATATCTCTTGGTGCGTGGAATATTTATAAGAATGATATTTTTCATTTTTTAGTACCTTATGTATTGTTGAAGGATGCAAATTTAATTCAGCACCAAGTTGACGCACACTAACATTTGGGTTTTCCGTTACACACAAAAGTATATTCAATGTATTTTCTTTAATTGCATTTTGATTTAAATTCTCCTCCTGATCTTCTGCGTTGATTTTTCTACAATTTTTACAACGTTTTAACACACTTCCAGTTTCTTCGAATTGTTTAATTATCCTACGAATAGTCATAGCGGAAGGTATGGGACGGTTTTCAAAGAAAGCGCTGAATAAATCTCTTACTCGTCGTATCGAATTTCCAGTAAAATACCATTTTACGCACTGAACTTTTTCATTTACCTTAAGTTTATTCATTATTTTCAATAATAATGATAATAATACAGAACGTAACAATAAAATAAATACGATCTGTCAAACTCAAACTCCAGAAGAAATGAAATTATTTGTTTAATTTCCATGGCACTTTGATGTAAAGAGCGCAAAAATGGAAATTTTAATTTGCTTCTAATTCTTGATCGGAACATCCTATATTGATAAATTTGGCATCATTTGATGCATTTTTGAATTCTAAACAACTTTTGTATTTGTACTTTTGTTCTATAATAATTAGGGGAAAATTTATCACCAAATGAAAATTTTAGCATTGTATTCCCTATGTAACAAAAAAAAAGTAGACACCCGGTATATATATATATATATATATGTAATATCTAATATAATTATATTTGTGATTTCTGCTTTGTTATTCTGAAAAAATCTGTAATGTAATAAAAGTTCTATCAACGAAAATTTTTACTCTTTGGTAGTTTTAATATCCTGAAAAAATAAAAAAAATTTTTTAAATAAAAATGCGTATAATATTGATTATTATTTAATCCATAAGTTTTACAGAAAGAAGTTTTACAAACTGAAAAAAAACATTCAAATAGAAATACATAATGTTATTAATGATTTAATCTATATATCACAATAATATTCTATTGCTTTTTGGGCAACACATTCTTTCCTTGGTTAATTGCAAGAGCAACATCGTCCTTGTCTATAGTTTCTTTATTTTTTTGAGCTGAAATAATGACTGCATCCTCCAGAATGTTTCCGACATATTCTATAATAAAAACAGAAATATGAAATATGTTAATATAATTATAGAAATTGAAACGCTTTCAAGCACTTACTGTACGCCAAACTCAGAAGTTGATTAATAGCAATAGGTTCTCAATTTGTTATCCCAGCGTCATGTAACAATTTTTTAACGAAACGAACTTCTTTAGGTTCAAAAGCAAAATTATTGTTGCTTTTGACAGTCATCTTGAATATTTTGCGTGTTTTCTGAAATGCATAAACAAATTTTATCAATCAGATATTCAAATGTTTTAAATTCTGTTGCCATTGATATTCGATAACATTCGGTTCAAGTCGGAATTATTCGGATGTTATGCTGACCAATGGGAATACACAATTATTTGAAGTTGCAATATCTTATTGGACATACTTGTAGTATGTGTTCAGCAGATTATCCCGGCTACAAAGGTTTCCCGATTACCTCTCTCTCTTTTTAAATTTTTAAATATTTCTATTTTTATTATTATGATATGATTATGATATTACAGGCTTTAATATATAAATTTTAACATTTTTATTATTATATTATTTTTATTATATTACGCTGATATGAATGCCTAGCAGAAAGTGTTTAGGTAGTTATGATGTCATGTCGAGCGAAAGCCACCTATATCTGTCATTGAATATTCTGCAAAGAAATTTATATTTTTACATGTGTTAATTTATAACCTAAAATTAAAAGCTTTCCTAAGGTTTGCAAAAATGAAAGCGTTTATATCTTAAATTTACAATAACTGTAATTTATTAAGACGATTTTAATTGTAATTTTATAATATAATTTAGAATTATAATGGAATTTTTAGAAAATGCAGCTGACGATAGTCAAACAACTAAAAAGTATGAAAAATCTGTGTTGGAAGTTAAATTTTTATCCCTTTTGTAAACTTACAAGAATAATTTCTATAATAATATTACATGTTACGATTAAATAATGAATATTAAAATATTATATGTATTTTCTAATAAATGAAAGAAAGAAATAAATGAATAAAAAACATTGTTTATTATTTGTTTTATTTACATTTATACAATTGTTTATCGAAATATAGTGTATTATTGAAACAGATACGTATTTGACAGATTCGGACATCGTAAATGGACAATGTTTTTCTTCTTCTAAATCAACGATCCAATCGCTCTGTCTGTTAGATCATAAAACAAACAAAATAAATAAAAGATAAAATATTGTTTTTGCAATTGGTTTGGTAATGGAATATATGTTTGCGTTTAAATGTGTTTATATCAAATTTTATTTCAAAAATAATTGTTTTATATTTTAAACATATTTTCCAATTAAGCCCACTCGCCACGTCAAGGCACCAATTATGAGCGGGTCATGCACATGCTGTTAGTAGATATATATATAGGCTGGTACTACATGCTCGTTCGGTTTTAACTAATACGGATTTTAAAATAATTGTCATAAGACCAAAGCTAAATAAATTAACTAAAACATCATGTTTGTACTACAAGCCATAATTATTAGTACATAACTAAAACTACACTAATATAATTAATATGTTAGTAACTAGTATTTTAAGATCGATTTCAAAAAAAGTTTTAGCTAATATCTGGCTCTGATACATTAAACAATTGAATTAATACAATGAAAAAATCGATCTTACAACAGCTACAGTAAGATATAATAAAAAAAATAATTGAAAATTTATACCCGATTCCGTGTAATCTTGCTAGAGTTTTCGATAATAAAATCGCACCCATTCCAAGATTACTTACCGAATAACGTACATCTGGATCAACGTTTGGTATTAGAATGGAAAACGAAGCTAACCGAAAACGACATATCATTCAGAGTTTTCCGCGTCTATTGCCTGATATGTTTCTTTTAAAAATGAACGCATCAATTTTTGTTTTGTCCGCGGATTTCTAATCAAACTTAACTGGTCTGCCAGATATCGAGTAAAATTCCAGTCCGGTTGTGTCAATGAGTCGTCCTGTGATAAATATGATTTCGTCAATTTGTTGCCTTTTGATGTACCTGGTTGTGATATGTCGTTTCGTGATGTATACGAGTTGTCGTTATTTGTCTCAACGCCCTCCTCTACAACTGGTGGTAATGGTTGTTGTTTCTGAAGCAATTTATCCGTGCTATCACATGTTCTGAAAATTAATAATACGAAGTGGATATATTCGTTACTTTGCTTATAAATTTAAACTGAAATACACTCACTTTCTTCCAGCAATTTGCGGCTTCAGAAACCACAGCTTTCCCATTAACGGCCAGTCATAATCCTCGGCGCTGGCACCAGACGGTTTAGTTTCAAGAGTTCTGGAAAATTCTTGGCGCAAAGAGCTCCAGTTTTTGTGCACTGTACTGACTGAAAATATTAAATTATATTATTCAATTATATATTTTAATAATTGGAAATACTCACCATCGCATTTCATGTACTTGGCAATTTCTTGCCATACATTTGCTTTAAATTTAGAACTCCGATAATCCATATGTTTCTTGTTATACAAAACCTCATTGCTCTTTACCAAAGAAATGAGTAGTTCGTAATCGAATCCCTGTAGAAATTCCATTTTAAACTACTAACCTACAAACTACTACTACAAACTACTAAAACTGAAATATTAAATATTAAACAAATAATTATATAAATAAATAAAGTAAGTATATAAATAAATAAAATCTATATGGTAGATAAACTGGAACAGATTGAAATAGCAAAAAATGTGATGTTGCCCCAACGACTGCACAATCAATGCTGCAGCTGCAATGCACACTAGTATTGCCTTGGTAATGTTTACCATATGTTTACCTAAACAATAGTAGCAATAAATTGATAGACATTCCCGCCACCGACAAGTATTTGCCCTATCATCAAACCGGTAGATCTTTTGCTACTAGGTTGATATGACGTCATATTATTATTATTATTATTATTATTATTATTATTTATTATTATTATTATTATTATTATTAATAATAATATTATTATTTCACATTTAGCTATTTTTTCCCTTTCTAATTAAGGCAATTTCCTTCAAAAAGTTTGAGTTATGTGACGTCATATAGACCAAAAACAGTTTTCGCCTGACCGATTACATAGGAATATATTCAAATTATGGTATTCAAATTATTGTTACTCTTTAAAATAAAAAGATTATTTTTATAAATGAATACGTTTGTTGATTCCAACATTGGAGCAGAAAATACTATCCGAATGTCAAACGCATTGTAAAATCGTTGCTTGTAAATTTCTTTTACCTAATTTAACGCAACAATCAGAACTGGTATAGATACGGTTTGGATATATGAAATGCCAAATTATTAAATAGTTTATATTATTTGTAAATAAAATGTTTGAGTAAGACTATATCTTGTAATAGTCTGTTACGAACACCTAATCCAAAATCTCAAATACAAGGAATCTACTGGAAGAAAATGAAGATGCAGTGTTAAACCGAGTAAATCAAACCTATAATACTGACACCCCACTTTTAGTGAAGTTAGAAATGCAATAAGATGTCTGAAAACAATAAAACTGCAGGAATCGATAATATACAATCTGAACTGATGGCTGATGTGGACCTGTCAGCTCACCTACAATCAAACTTATTTGGATTTACAAAAGCATGCCAAAAGGTTGGTACGAGGGCGACGGTCTTATCATTAAATTTTCAAAGAAAGGAAACCAAAAGTTCTGTGAAAAGTCAAGAGATATTACACTGTTATATGTTGCAAGAAAAGTTTTTACAAACTATCAACTTTGACAAGAATTCTAGAATTTTATATTAACGTTTTGTTATATTTGAACCAAATTTATCTAGAATAGAATCGACACTTTTCTTTGAAACAAAGCTGCAAATCAAATCATAAATCGTTTATCATAATCTTGTTTTTAATATTATATAAATTGATTTTTGTAATACTGTTCAACTAGATTTGTTCCTAAATTATGAAAAGTTGCGAACAAAACCAAGATTGCTATATTCGGCGATTGAATGTACTGTAAAACAAGATTAAAAATTTAAAATGTTGTTAAGAGCAATAAATTTTTTATTGCAAAAGGTTGCTCTTTCTTTGAACTTGTAACTTCAAATCATTACTATGATATTTCTAATAGTATTAAATTTGATACGAATGTAACTGAATGTATTAGACGCAGTTGTATTAATTTCGGTGTTTAAAGTTTCCGCAAGTTTATTGACATTCTAGTACTGGTCCTAGCTAAAAAGTTGCTTACATATTCTTTTGACAAATGACATCTGCCACTGAAGTGAAGAAAACAAAGTAAAAAGTACGGTTTTATCATGCTATTTAAGAAGCTATTTACATTCGTGACACCTTAAGAGGGGAAATAAATGTAAAATAAATTTTTTTATCGATTTTCTTTGCATAAAACAATTGCTTATTTATTCAAGATATATCGTGTAAAATATCTAAGCGGTTGGAAATGTATTGACCCAGATATAACCATTTAACTTTTTATCTTACTTAAAACTTTAAAAGCGTATTTTTCGAAACGGTATTTTTTAAATTTGCGTACAGGATAATTCAATTAATTTTCATTTAAATGGATTTTAATCTAGCGCGTCCGAAAGATAATTGAATTCTATTCTATATGAACCACTAATATAATAAAAAATTAACATTAAATACTTTTGATAGGTTCCCAAACTCGAAAAAAATAGTGAAAATTTGAACATTTTTTTTAGCCTGACTTAAAATGATAAATTATCCGGTTTTTTTTCACTTTTGGTGCTTCATATAGAACAAAATACATCAACGAATAAATATCTTTAAGTAAAAACTTGGAAAAAAAATAATTTTGGATCCCCAGACTGTACGCAAATTGGGTCCACAATTTTGACACGACTTCATTCCGGCTTTACTTCAAGATCACCCAGAGGTCGGACACACATGAAAAAATCGTCAGTAAAGATAAATGTACGTGTAATAAAATAAAAAAACCCCGACATTGTATACCGTTTTGTTTCCTCGAAACAAAAATTCTGAAAAACGTCTATTTTTTAGGTAGTTACATGTATTTCCTCCCTTAAAAAAATATTCTATATCAAAAACTGGCTCCGTTGACTGGCACTGAATAAACATTAGGTAACTTAAATTAAGGCATAGGCTTTCCGATTTTTATTTTATTAGTTCCTCCCATATATTATTTCGTCTCTGAATAGCTAATAGTTGGTGTTAGTCAGTTAAGATGTGTTGATTATCTTGAGCGAATTTCTAATAAATATTTAGTTAAAAGAATTTGTAGATGAGTGATATTAAAGATATATAAGTTTACATGGACACCCGATGAGTAGATGAAGTGGTATGATTGAGAGCGTTTTACGTGAGCGCAAGTTTCCAAGTAGTAGGAATGGAAGAGTATATATATATATAAGAGGTACCATGAATTTGGATGAAGCTGGAGTTGCTTGTCTGGATAAGAATGTTTGGAGAAAACTAATTTCGGTATAGCGGAAAGAGTTTATGCCACAAACTTTTCGGTACATGGCGTGATTTAAATAAAAATTATCTAAACTTTTAAAAAATCTGTTTAAATAATACTATTATTGTTTATCACTACAAGTAACTAGGAGACGGGAGACCTGTTTGGTTCTAAGTTTATTATAAAATATTTCGGAAAAACCTCTTTCGTTTTCTATGTAGAGTAACAATAAAAAATCTAAAATTGTAAAAAGTAAGTTGAGCTTTATAGCTTTAAATTAATTTTTATGTATAATTAAATTAAATAGATTACAAAAATTGGGAAATTATTAATTTCGTAATTACATTTCTTTCCATAAATTTAAGATAAACAACTGTTTTTAATGCAGATACAAGAGTATTATTACATATGGGATCTATTATCTAAATAAAATGTTGTTTATGCAAGAAAAACATATAATACAATAACCATATACTTCTTAAAAGTTAAACATATTTCTATATGTATATGCAAGCAAATGCATATTTAATAACACATAAATTATCGTTTTGTTTGGTTTGAATTTCATACGAAACACTTGTATTACATCAGAAAAATTATTAATCAATCGCAAGTTTCCTAAAACTACCATGAATGCTTTCATTTATATCTAAAGCACAAGAATGTGATAGATGCTTTGGAATTGGTCCGATAGCGGTAATTGTTTCTTGTTCTTGAAACCAATCGTTCTTTTTTATCAAATAATTCTGCCATTGTTCATGCAATGTTGCTAAATCACCCGCTTTGCCGCCATATTCATTTGGTAAAATGTCCTGAGTTACATAATCGGCAAGTTCGTCTTGTTTACGATGAATAACAAACTGTTCAAAATAAATAATAAATAAATTACATAACACTGTAATCATATATATATATATATATATATATATATATATATATATATATATATATATATATATATATGTTGCAAGCAAAAAGTTATTTAAAAAAAAAATAGCTTTTAACAGTAAATTGTATCTATCTGAATACTTTTTAGGCAAATATAATCTATATTATACAGCAACAATGCTATATTATAAATTTATAGTTAAATTACTATATAGGTTTAATACCCAAAAAAGTGTGGCACAACACAAACTCGATCCACTATCTCGAAATTATTTTTCTCCAAACATTCCTATCCAGACAAACAACTCTAGCTTCATCCACATTCATCCAAACCTATCTCATATATGCTCTTCTATTCCTACAGCAAAATGTTTTATGCCTAATAACAGTTCCGTCAAATATTATTTGTTATTTTTC
Organism: Clivina fossor; assembly: GCA_963966155.1. Taxonomy (NCBI): domain Eukaryota; kingdom Metazoa; phylum Arthropoda; class Insecta; order Coleoptera; family Carabidae; genus Clivina; species Clivina fossor. Next base: position 30,352,770 of record OZ014550.1, read on the forward strand.
TGAAATAACTATTTGCTTGCGATATTATGTATAACAAAACTCACTCGATTTCGAATTTTTTCTTTCACAAACGATTTGAACAAATTAATTAATTTTTCACCGAATTCGGGAAAATTAATAATATGCATTCTTTTCAATCTTTGTGGATAAGCTTCGTGGGCTACAGTCAGTCCTTTACTGACAACTGTATTTGCAATTTTTGCCAAATGAGCTACGGTACCATTGTTACCCATATCAACAACAATTATGTCTCCAGCAATGTTCCTTTCATCTATCAAACGAATATCTCCTACAAAATCAAGAAGAACAACACGTTTCAAAAGTATGACATGACGACAATCGATTACTGTCTGAATAGAAATAATATACGAATAAAATTCAGATAAAAAATTATCAATCATTATTATTGAAATATAATATGTATTTGCTCGACTGTAAATTGGTAATAAGAATTAAACAACTACTAGGGCATCAGTCAATAGTCAAAAATGTCAAATGTTCTTACAATGAAGTGTAGTGTAATGATTGTACAATTGTTATAAATATTGTTCTTGATGATGGCCTCAGTAAGGTCGCAATATCGAACCATATTTTAATAAAATAAAATAAAACTATTGACTGATGCCCGAGTAGTTGTTTTGTTCTTATTATTATTAAAAATAAATGAATATTAATTTTTAATAATATGATATATTTTCTGTTTTTTCGTTATAAAAAAAATATATTTTTTCTCTCTCTTCAAATACGGAAATTTCAAGAAAAAATGAATAAGCTGTATATTTACGTAAAATATAATGTTACTAATTTTAATAAAAACTTCGTTTTTTGGGTGTTTGAATTCAACTGTTTTGTCCCGATTTAAAAACCAATCCAAAAGAAGACTATAATACCAGCTTATAAGTTTTAAATCAAATTAAAATTTGTAGTGTCAAATAAGTATTTAAGAACACAGTAATCTGTTACCAATCATAATAAAAAGACGAACTATATGTTGAATATTGAATAATGAAACATCTGAATTCATTAATCTTGCTAATGTCACACGACAGCCATCCTTATTTAAATCTGGTAATGGAATTATTGCACTGAAATTAAAAATATGAAATATTAATATAATAATAAACCTTGAACAAATAAATGTTCATATTGTCATTGTGAAATTTAATATAATAATATTTAAAATATTGAGATTTATATTTTTCCCAAAATTTCACAAGTTACTCAATCATTGAATCGGCTTGTTAGGCTATGCATCAATAACCCGGACACCCAATAACTCCATAGACACGTGTTTTGCTCTTTAGGATCTCGTTAGTATGGTGCATCTGATGCAGATGTGTCTTTCCGATACAGTGTCTTCCCGACACTGATCAAAGCACCATACTGACGAGTTCCTAAAAATCGAAACACGTGTCTATGGTTAAACTGGTCAGTCACTGATGCATAGTCTAACAAGCCGATTCAATGATTGAGTAATTTGTAAAATTTTTGGGAAAAATATAAAACTCAATATTTCGAGTATTATTATTAATATAATAACTATAAATAAAAATAATGTTAAAATAAAATGCATATATATGCATATTAAACTTACAATGTTTTCGCGGCAGTTCTCGCTTCATCTGAAGTTGTGTTTCTATTTGAATACAAAACAGAAACACTTTTTCTAACACTGAAATATAATTCGAATTTTCTTTTTGCTCTTTCTAAATCGTGTTTACAACCTCGTAAAAATTTGACTAACAATTCGGGATCTACAAATAAATTCTTGTAATTGAACAATTTTACTACGCATTCATGTTTATATTAACCGTAATTTTTTGGTAAGTGATCTTGATATGCAATCCATGTTCTTAAAAGTTCGACATTGTGTTTCAACCTGTCATCATCTTCATTTAATTCTGCTTTAATTAATTTTAATTGTTCTTCGGATGGACCATTTAGTAATATCATTTTGTATTCTGAAAGAATTTTAATTATTTTTGAAAATATTTATATTTATATATTTGTTTTGTTTGTCTTAAGATTATCACGAAAATCGGTAAACAAAACATCTTTTTTGACATCTGTGCAACTAAATTAAATACGTATGTCAAATTTTGTGAAAAATATTGCTTATTTCTGACAGGACAGCAATAGTGATTTAATTTAACAATAAGTGCAAAAGTTAACCAAACAGTAACCGGTCACTTGAAAAATACACCTGGTTATGAAAAAAAGAAAGTATGATAATTATAAAAAAAAATCTGAAGAAAATATTTGATAAAATGATAACTGAAAAATGAAAGCACTTACAATTAGACTAGAAAGATAAAACAACAGATTACAATGAAAGTGCATAATTAAAAACATTTTATATATTTTTAATATTTTAATTAAGTTTTAATAAGTAAAATATAAATTTCACTATTGATATGTTCAAAAGGCCAGTAAAATAAATAAAAAAACAATTTTTTACATAACTTGTGTGCGTAAAAACATTACATAACCCGAAACAGGCAGAAGCTTTTTGAAGTATATATTTTTAAAATCCCTTTTCACAACTCAAGAGTGCATTGAAAATAAAAATAATAAAACTGACCTGAATTTAAAACTGGTTATGAAATAAAGTTTTGTATAAACATATACATACCTCCGTATATTTATCGGTCTTATTCATAATATTTAAACGTCATCATATTAAGAAATACAGTATTTATTCATAATCAAAATTTGTGTTTGCATAACATTTTGCAAAAATCAAATAATTCATCATTAATAATAAAGAAATTATACGATATTAATAGCTATATGCTTTATGTTTTACAAAAAAATATGTTTCCAAATAAATAATGATAAATGATTTATCTATTAAATTGTAAAGTTGACAAAAATATTTTGTTATTAATTTATTCTTTCTTTAATCATTATTTTAAAATATCAAATATGTGCAATTTAACAATAATTTTAAAATTTGTAACATTTTAAAAACGGTGTATCGAAATATATCTAATTTTTAATATATTTAATATTAAAATAGATATTTTTAAATTAATAATAGCATTTTTGCAAAATTTGTATGTCATACTTTTCAAATTTTAATTTGAAAAATAAGAATTTTTAGACATAAACGCTTTGAAATTTTGTTATTCGTCAAAATTTATATTTTTACTCTCAATTGCATTTGACATTTTTAAAACTAGACAGAACTTTCAAAAGTGCTTAATAAGCATTTTTAAGTAAAAGCAATAAATACAGACAAATATTATAAAGTTTTTAAATTTCAAAATAAACATCTATGTATAAAAATATACAATAAAAGTAAATTTTAAAAACATACTTTATATCAAGAATTTAAATTTTAAATTAAAATTTTAAAAATTTGTAATTTTATAAATCTCTAAATGAGACAAAATCATATAATTTTATAAAGTCTAATAAATGAAATAATATTTTTAATTAAGTGTAAAAAATTATTAATGTTATTTTTTTGATTCGATTTTGTTTACTTTATAGATTTAAAAAATTTATGGAAAATGCTCAGAATCACAATCTAAAAATAATAATTTACTAAAATTTAATATTATAACTATTTTTGATAAGTTTGAAATATTAGTTATTATAATGATACAAAAATAAAAATATATAATAATAATAATAATAATAATATAGAAAGTATGTAGCATGAAATTTTTAATTTATCACTATAAATAATTTGATATTTTATATGAATTCTAAAAAAAATATAAATTAAAAAATACTTACACGTTGGAATCACCAAAAAAATGAATAAAAATTATAAATAGAGGTACGTTTCAAAATTCTACATATAAAAATTCACTTTTTTCAAACACGAGGTAAAAATTTTCTTTTGTTTTACGAAAAAAATATCTCAGGTGGCTGTCCCGTGCAAAATCCGACATACAACTGACAGTCAACTTAAAAACATTTCTACTATATCGTACTTGTACTAACATTGTACTTTCTTTACTCACTTTATATATAGCAATTGTTTTTTTTTCAATATATTTTTACTTCTATTTTTTACGTTGTTTATTTACAAGCACCTAATAAATATGTAATTTGTTCTAAACATTAATTTTTTCCGAAAATAAATTTATTCAAAGAAAATTCTATGGATTTTGTAATAATTTTATACTCTTGACATGTTTGGAAATTATTTCTTTAAATTAAATTTGATTTTTTTTTTAAAAGAAAGTATTGTACTAGTTGTTCTTTGTGCATAGAAAAAAAAAACATTTGTGAAATATTCTGTAATTGTTGCAATATTATTTTAAATGCTAATTTAGCAAAAATTAATATTATTATTTACACTTCAAATAGTAAAAAGTATATGGATATATGAAGCAAAATTTTGCATTTATTTGTAGAATTATTTTATAAGATTCAAATTATTTTTAATATATAAATTAGACAATATTTTTAATAAAAATTTTATAAAAATAATTAAAATTGTGATATGTTTCTAATTTTTTGTTTTAAAACTATAGAGATAAAAAAATTATAATATAAACTAAAATAATTAAAAATAGTAATAAATTCTATATAAAGAAAATTATAAAATACATATTTTTTTCTGATATTTAATAAAATTTTTTTTTGTAAAGAATTCATTTATTCTTTTTTTTGCATTTTTTTAAATATCACTTTTTTATACTATACAAATTCATTGTGATTTGTTAAAATAAAATGGCCTTAGGTAATAGTTCTGTTTCAATATTTATTAATAATTAACGTACTCAACGTACGTCTCATCATGAAAAATGATACAAATGATATTAGCAGTAAATAAACAGAATATAGAAACGAGTTACTAGGTAACAAAATAAATAACTAGATCATAAAATTTATGTTTTTAATTAAAGCAAGCCAAATTTTATTTAAATCAGTTACTAGTTACACTGATTGATGTTATCTTTTTCTTTATAATTTCTATTGTTTCTCTTATCAATCTACTGTTATGATTGATCTTGCAATTATTACAGTATCTTCGAATTTTACATCATGAAGTTATTCTAATGCATGTTGTGCAATAGCAGATTTATCTGGATGGTTTAGACGTATTGACCTATTATGTTTTGTCAATCTAGTATAGAAATAGTTCTATCTGTCTGTTCAACATATGAGAGGCAATAGAAATTAAAAAAAAAGTAACATCAATCAGTGTGAAGTGGCACTGATTTAAATATAATTTGGCTTCATTTAACTAAAAATTCATAAATTTTATTATCTAGTTACTCGTATTTTGTTACTTAGTAACTTGTTTCTATATTTTGTTTATTTACTGTAAATATCATTTATATCTTTATTCTTTATGAAAACGTACGTTGAGTTCGTCGAAACGTAAATTATTAATAAATATTAAATCAGAACTATAACCTAAAACCGTTTTATTTTAATATTACGAGTTCTGAAAGATTTTTTTATCGGAATTAGTTATTTGAATAATAGTTCTAATTAATTTTTAGTATTCAAATTATAAATACCTATTTTAAATAACTATGACTAATTTCACTATTTTTAAGCAAAATGACACATTTTGCTTAAAAATAGTGAAATTAGTGATAGTTATTTAAAATAAGTATTTATAATTTGAATACTAAAAATTAATTAGAACTATTATATTATATCTTTACAAAGTTTCAGAATTTTTTTATAGTTTACTATAGTCGTTTATAAGATATCAGTTATTTACTGAAAATTAACACATACTAACATTACAAAAAACTCAAATTTTTGGGCCGTTAAAGGGCTAAATTTTAAATAATTTTTTATTTAATTTAATGTTATTTCTAAAAACATTTTATTTGAAAGTAAATTGTTATTTCAAATACAGTTTAGATAAATAATTTAAAACTTCAGATAATTCAACTAATTAAAGAAAAACTAGAAAAATTATCTTAATTACAACTAAAATATTAGACAAATTATTTTTGTTTGTGTACCAGTATAGAAAGTCATGTGATAGTCACATCAGATTTAGATGTTAGGACTAAAATTGTAATTTTATAAGTAAATGCTTATTTGTTTTATTTATTGATTTAAAATATAGCGTTTCGTACAAAATAAATGCAATTAAAGAATAAAATTACATATTCCTATATCATTTGCGAAAACAAATAAAATTAAGATGAAATAATAACGTTATTTTTATATAAAACGCAAACGCATCAGCTGATTCACATCGGAGAAAGTTTCCGGTAATTTTTAAAACCGCTAAAAGAAAAGAAAAGAAAGAAGGAAAAAAAAACCATGAAAAAAAAAAAATGTATTATTAAGCGAAAATTTCGAGTACCATATTGCAACTGTTACTTTCACAATATCGCAAGAAATATTCTATCTAGCACACTTCAATGAATAAACTCAAAATTTCCCGAAAAGTACAAAAAATCGTCATCTCGCGTTGAGAAACATTTATTTAAGATTTAGTCACTAATATTAAATAAGACGTTATTTATGTTATTTACCTGTGAAATCAATAATATATTGTGTTAGACGTACAATTATTAATATTTATATTTTTAGAAACAGTGACGTTCTTGGATTTTTAATTTTTATTGTAATTATACGTTTTTCTCATATTAACGTCTTACAGTCAAAATAAGTAATTTTCAACATAATAAAATATTTTTCCGAATTCATTGTATTAATATAAAAACGACGTTTCGACGAAACTGAACGCTCGTCTTCATCAGGTTAAAATTTATCAATGACATTTTCAGTAAATAACAGTACATAACAATAGGTAATATATAAGTAACTAGATCAGAAGAATTATAGATTTTTAATTAATGGAAGCCAAATTTTATTTAACTCAACGCTTTCACAGTGATTCATATTATTCTTTTCTTTATAAATCTCTATTGTTTCTCTTATTAATCTGCTACTAATATTGATTTTACATCATGAAGATATTCTAAAGCATGTTTCTACTAATTTTACAAAACATAAAAGGTCAATTCGTCTAAAACATTCAGATAAATATGCTAGTGCCGAACATGCTTTAGAATATCTTTATGATATAAAGTTTAAAGATACAGTAATAATTGCTAGACCAATTAATATTAGCAGCAGATTGATAAGAGAAGAGCAATACAGATTTATAAATAAAAGAATATTATGAATCACTGTGAAGGCACTGGATTAAATTAAATTTGGTTTCCATTAATTAAAAATCTATAATTCTTATGTTCTAGTTACTTATATGTTACCTAGGAACTTATTGCTACGTACTATAATTTACTTAATATCACTGATCAATTTTGACCTGATGAACACGAGCGTTCAGTTTCATCGAAACGTCGTTTTTACATAAATAATTAAACAGAATTTTATTTTAAGTAATTTTTATTTTATTTTCTTATTTTGATTTCTATGTAATTGTGAAAAATCTAATATTAAGGAAACAATGTACATTTTGACATTGCATTAATTCGGGTTGTAAAAAATGTAAATTTTTAATTAATTGATTAAGTTAAAAACAAAAATACACGTTTCAATTTGGTTGAGCAGTTTGATTGATTCTAAATCAACAAAATTGAAAAAAAACTATAAACACACGTTTCAATGAAATTGGAAACAGCTGTTTAATTTGAAAATATTTATTTTATTTTATTGAAATATTATTTAAAAAATTTATTATAATTTAATTAAAATCATATAATATAATACAGAACAAACGTCAAACAAACACAAACATAATCTTTCAACATGTATTGCGTATCGTATGTTTGCACATGTCATTTTGTATGAATCATCTAGATTATTCAAGAAAATTTAACAAAAATAGACACTCTCTCAACTTCTTTCAGTGTTCCGTTCCGTTTGGTTGAATACTTTCATTAAATGGTAAAAATACACGGTTCGGTTCAAATTGGATGTATGATTCAACCAAATTAATTCTGTATTTTTGCCTTTACAAAGCATTTAACAACGCTTTGTGCAACCGAGCCCTAGTCTCTCGTCTCTCCTCATAAGTCTTTCTTCCTATTTTCTCTTGGTTTGACCGCGATAAGCGTACGTCACACGTACGAACACGGAAATACACCAAATCATTGCCAGCCATCATTGCATCATTTATTCTCGACTTATCGGAGATAAATTCGAAAATTAAATTTACTTACTTTTTTCTAATAGATTCTAAATTACTAATAAAAGAAAACAGTGGACAGGTTCGGAGGTATTACTTTTTGATTAATCATCATCTATAAGAAAGTTCGATGCAATGCAGTTATATAAGTCTGCGACATCATTAAAAATTAAATAGTTTACTTAAATGGTATTAAAAATCTAAACAGGTAAAAACTTCCTAGTTATTTCCTGTTGCATTTAAGATAAATAAATATTGAATAATTAAATAACATCAGTACTTATGTACTTTATAAAATAATTAATTTTATAAAATTACATTTATTGAAAAACTTCATATGCAAACATTATTAGAATATCATATATTTTGAAATTTATAAAACATTTGAAGTAAGTAACACTAGGTATATACTTCTATTTATACTTCCTGTTCAACAAATTCATAAACTTTTTCTTTATAAAATATTAAATAAATAAATGACTAACGAGTTATTTATTAATAATAAAATTTAAAACTAGAAATTATAATAAGTAGATATTCTCAAAACAATTGACATTTACATAAATAGTGAAAAAATATTTTTAAGTATCGCGTTTACTACCTCTTATATTTCATATCACGACATAAAATAATTGCTATTATGATACAAACTCTTGTAATAAAATATTAAACAAATAAAATATTTAAAACAAATTAAAGGGAAAAAATATAGTTGTGCACAATGGTTATTTATATAGAGTCAGTGGATTTCTTGTTTATTCCATACAACAAATCCTTACTTCGACAAAATAATGTTCAAAGTTTCTGAACTGAATTGTTTCTAGTAAGGATATGAAACATCAATTCGAATTTATCATATTTCCGAAACTATATTAAAATTACTTAAACATTCACGATTGTTCAAATAGATAGAAAACAAACAAATATTGTCAAAATAAGCAATAATAACTCAATTTGATCAAAAATAGCATATAGAACAAACAAGAATCCAGTCTTTTCTCAGTTCATACAATGGAAATTATTGAATCCTCTACGTGAATTTAACTATATAGATATGTATTAATAATAACATTAAACAAAAAATGTTCATAAGTTTGTATCTGTGAAAGAAACTAAAATAAACTAAAGTTAAGATTTTGCTCAAAAATTTCACAAGTTACTCAGTCATTGAATCGGCTAGCTAAAGCATCAATGAAAATGTGTTTCGCTCTTTAGGATCTCGTCAGTATGTTGCGTTTGTCATTGTCCAAAGACAACTGATGCAGATGTTAGCTCTGGCTGGCAAGAGAAGCAATAAATACTACTAACTCAATCTATACAAAAATGCACTGAGCATATAATAATAATAACATTGAACCAAAAATGTTCATAAGTGTATTAATGTCAAATAAACTAAAGTAATACTTTAGCTAGCTTAGCTAGCCGATTCAATGACTAATTGTAAGTAACTTGTGAGATTTTAAGAAAAAATCTCAACTTTAGTTGATAATGGTATGGGAAAAAAGAACTTGATAATTATTAAATCACTATCATAATGAAAAAAATAAACTTAAAATGTATACTAAAATATTTTTTTAAATGTTAGATGTTTCTTAAAATTATAGTTTTATTTTTATTCAATAAAATATAAATATAAAGTTAAAGCGTATAACTCCGGTATTCCATGAAATAACTAGATATTTTACAAAATACCGATCTACGATAGTTAAATTATAGAATAATTTTGTTATTTGATACTTTAACTAGTTAATCTATATATATATGGTACCTATAGTTATTCTGTAAAATAACGTAGTTGTACAAAATAAAGTATGAAATAATCTCACCTCACATATTTTTCATTTGTTAGTAACGCACTATTCGTTTTCGTTTGTTTTTTTAATTATCAAGTTCGTAAACATAATAATTTATTTACATAGTGCCAGTTAAAATACATACAAAGTTAACGTGATTTTTGAAGTTAGGAATATGGTACGACAATTCATTACACACTTAAACAGAGCGCAGCCGATATTCTGTATAATAACTAGTTAAAGTATTAAATAACAAAACTATTGTATAATTTAACTACCGGAGATTGTTATTTTATGAACTAATTAGTTATTTCATGAAATATCGGTTACACTTTATATATATATATATATATATATATATATATATAAAAAGATAAAAATTTTATGGGTTAAAAGCAGTCTGTTAGGGCTTTTGATAAATGAAATACTATTCAAGCTTTCGATATAGGTATATATTTATATCATTATCAGGAAGCTACGATAGCGTACATGTAATTAATATAATTATTTCAGATAGATTAACATAAAAACAGATGTTAAACTTACATTTTGCAAAAACAGTTATAATTATTTCGTATAATGGTTTTCTTTTTAAAATATTTTGTTCATTGAACGAATTCAGTTTCTGCAAATTGTAAGTTATACATGTGCTTTTATATTAACCTATCTAAAAGAATGTTATATTAATTATATGTATGCTATCAATGCTATCATAAAGCTTAAATAGTATTTCTGTTGAGTTTAATTTCTCAAAAGCCCTAACAGACTGCTTTTAAGCGACGGAATTTTTATCTTCAACTATTTTTATCCAGTCACGACAAATCCGATTTATATATATATATATATTCATTCAAACATACCTACAACTTTCGCTTTATCCACTTTCATAATACTTCTCATATATTGCAATGATATAGGCAAAATTAAATAATTTTACCGTATGGATATTATTAGATATTTTGTATGCTTTGAAAGTAAAAAGTATAAACAATGCGTTTTTATATATTATATTATTTAGTAAAATTTATTTAATTTTTTGCGTGCTAATAAACTCGTGTGATTTTTTATTTCTTTCGAAGCAAACAAATGAATCATTAAACATTAGAAATTTGTATTTCGTCATAATGATTCAACAATACAATATACATATTATGTTGTCTTTTGATTGTGGCTATTTTAATATCAGCAATTTAAATTTACAGTTTTGTTAACATAAGCAAATGTTTTATTTCACATTCGAGATATTTTTACCTAGTTATTTAATTTTTAAGTGAAAGTTTATTGTTTTATAATTTATAATATTTTTTTATTTTACTGAAGTATTGTGTTAAAGTTATCTCGCGTTATACAGAAAAAAACTATTAATTTCTAATTAATAATTGTATTAAATTTTTATCTAATACGTTCCTGATTATATTTTATAATTTTTTTTTTAGAATCGTCACCACCAATTAAAGACATTAAAATTACATAATTTTGAAAATTTTCTCATAAATTTCACCTATTAATCTTACTATTATATATATTATTTAAAAGATAATTTAAAATTTTTGTAATAGTAATTTACGAAAAAAAGTACGCTTAAATATCGTGGAACTTTAATTAAATGACAAAGTAAAATGTACATTAATTATAATTATTAAAAAAAAAATCAGACATTTATAATTACCTTTATAGAAATCACCAGAACATAGATGTAAACATTTTAAATGTTTTCTTATTTTAAAACAATTAAATCAAAAATTTATGGAAAGTACTAACTTATAATCATTTTAATATATTTGAAAAATAATTGTTCGTCTACGCCACTGGATAAATCTCATAATTTATGTATTTTTTTAAGTCAAATATTAACAAATCTGCTGTTACCAGCACAGAATCAATCATCACAAAATACTTAAACAAACTACTTTATAACAGAAAAATTATTATGAAATTCATTACCTATTTATAATTTACCGTACATAAATATGTTAAAATAGATACTAAGAAATAATATCGACAAATTAAAAAAATATTAGATCGTATCAAAAATGTCTCAAATAAAAATTGTTAGTTTAACTTTAATTTTTCCGAAATATTTGTTAAATACGAAATATTCGTAAAATACATAAAAGTAATATCAGTAAACTGCCAGTTGCGGTGGACCAAATTTAGATATTCATTTAATATTTTGTTTTAGATTAAATCGCCATTAATTTATTTTGATGAACTAATTAAATCATTAGTCAATTTATCAAAATAAATTAATGGCGATTTAAGCAAAAACAAAATACTATAATTTAATATAATACGCCATGTCTAATTAAGAATATGAGATATTCATGTTCGAAGCTTAAATATAAAATTAAAAAAATCACACTGAAAACAGTTGATTCATATTATAAAAAGCAGCGCTTCGAACCGGAACTGAACCGAAAATCAAAAGAAAACGTTATTTTCGGTTGAACTAAAACCGGAACTAAACCGTAAAAAAAAAAAACAACCAACAACGGTCAATTTTCGTTTTTTTTTTTTTTCATTTTCGGAGTCTTCTAGCGTAGTCGCAAGTCGCAATCAGTCGCAACCAGTCGCAACTCGTCTTACGCGAAAGAGTATTTGGTTTGTTTTTTACCCTATAATATAAAATAGGGCTGGGGAAAAATCTCAATATATCGATAATTGATATTAAAAATAAAAATTATCCATATATATATCAATATTATAGATATATCGATATATTAATATTATCGATATATCGATATTTTGTATCCCGAGCTTTAAGATTGACAAGACGCTTGTCGAACCGGGTGGAATTTCTACGGTGACGACATGAATTGGTAATAATTGGTCGGTGATGGTTTTTGGTTACTGATTAGATCGGAATTGGAATGGTTTTATGGCGTTCATTGGGATAAGAATTGCCGCGTGTTCGTTTGCTTTTGCTACGAGTTAAAAGTAAGATGTGATAGGTTATATAAATGAAATTTAAATTTCTTTTTTTCTTCGTTGTGAATAGCTGATTACAGTAAAACCCCGATTATCCGTGCGCGCATTATTCGAGCGGCGGATTCTTCGTGCGGCATTTTTAAAATGTTATCCGTGCGCGGATTATCCGTGGCTGCACCGTTCAGACGTTCGCCTCGGGGAATACCCGAGTTCGGCTCGAGAAATCCTCCGTTTATGTGTTTACTTATTATTTTCGCCAACTGCCGACCGACTTGTTAGTTAAACGTAAACAGACATTCGTTTGACACATGTATTTGTCTGAATAAATTATTTTAAAAAATAAAAATGAGGTCTTTGGATTATCCGTGTTTTCGATTATCCGGCGAAGGCTCGGTCCCGGCTGGCCCGGATAATCGAGGTTCTACTGTACTTTTAATTTATTATTTATAGTACAATTATATAGTAAAATACTTTACTTGCACACGGAGCTCGGCTGTATTTGATAAAAATAAAATAATTGTTATTGATTAGAAATATGTAAAAATATGTAAAATATGTAGAAATATATTAAAATTGAACGTAACATTCTTTTAATAAAATGTGAAAATAAATATGTAAATATTTTACGTATATACGCACAGAAAAAAAATTTGTGGACTTTATATGGACTACAAGATATTTATTTGAAAAATTACGATATTGTAACAGAACAGAAAATTGTTATTTATTTACAGGATTGAAGTAATTAATATTTACTGTTTATTAATTTTTACACAGAAAAAAGTTTGTAAATAATATTACAAGATATTTTATTTTAAAAATTACAACAATGTTGCAAGAAGTTGGTTTTTGTACAATTGCAGTAAAAAAATTAATTAGCAGTAGATATTAATAACTTTAATTTTGTAAAAAAGCAACGATTTTTTGTTTTATTACAATATTGTTGTAAATTTTAGAATAATATCTTGTAGTCCATGTAATGTCCACAAATTTTTTTATGTGCGTATTTATTTACGAACATAAAATTAAAATATGTTTTCTATTTGAAATAAAAAATTGATATTTCTGTGAAATTAGTATTATATTGTGGCTTCTTATATTTAGTTTTTTTTTTTGACAGAATGTTATTACATTATATTTGTAAATAAATTTTTTAAGCTAAACAAAAATTTAACCAGTAATTTTATTTAAATATTTTAATAAGATATTTAAGTAGAAAACAAAATATTATAACAATCTAGTGTTTTAATAAAATTAAAAACAAAGTTACATATGATAAAAAGAAACGTTCAGTTATTTTTAGCATTTCATTTATTGTTTATTATATTAGAAATTCAATATGTTAGACGTGTAGATATTTTATTAGATTTTTCCATCTACATGTTTAATTTATGTATTTTATGGTGTTGGTTTTAATTTTTATTTATTTTATTTCATCAAAATAACTGTCTGTATATTGTAAAAATAAAAATGGCTACTCCACCACCATTTGACAGACATAGTTCATCCAGGTATTTTACAATTTCAAAATTTTGACTATATAGTAGCAATAATAATTATGCTTTCATTTTCAGTTCATATGCAACTGCTAGTCATACAGCTTCAAATGCAAGGTAATCAATATATATTTATATATATATATATATATATATATATATATATATATATATATTAAATTTATAATGCAACATATTCTATAACTAATAATTTGTTACAGTAAATTTTCTAATAAAAATAAATCTTCTTGTATTTCATCATCTTCAATTGCGAAACCGTTAAACATTTTTTTTTTGTGGTATGCTGAACTATGTCGTCGTCAACGTACAAAACCTATCTGTCTTGTACGATCACAAAATCAAAAAAATGATCAAATTCTCGAATTTGTTGCTGATCGCATCAAAATTGAAGATTGGCAGCCAGTCATAAATGCTTTAGAGCTTGACACTTCACTCCATGTTATAGCAATTCAGAGTCTTTTAGCAACTAACAAAGTTATTGAAGATGCAGATACAAAGGAAAAAGCCAAACGCATTAAAAAATGTTTTGGAGTTATTTGTACAAAATATATTCTGCAAAATCTGTTAAAAGCTATTGGAAACTGTTTAAAATTATCAACAGTTTTAACGTGTTTAGAATTAGATGGATTACAAATTATGGGAGAATATTTGCAATTGGTATTAGAATCGTTAATGACAAATAAAAGCTTAAAGTATCTTTCTTTCAAATCTTGTCCAGTTGAAGATGATGGCTGTCTCAAAATATGCGATACATTGCATTCCTTGCGCAATATAGAAGTGCTTAATTTGTCAGATTGTAAACTCGGACCGAAAAGCGGAGAACATTTAGCAAAGTTAATAAAACATCAGCAAATTCATAGATACAGCGACAGTTGGCAGACTTCTCTTCGCTATGAGGATCCGATTGTAAATAATCTGGCTGGATTAAAAAGAATTACCATTCATAATAATCCTAATATGAGTGACGAAGGTTTAGAATACATTTTAAATGAACTTGAAGATGATCTATGGATTAAAGCCATTGATATGCAGCGATGTAATATCTCAGAAGCTATAGGAGGAAGAATTATTGACGTTATAGAGTATAATAAATCTTTAGAAATTGCAGATTTTCGAAGTAACAACCTTGATCCAAGCACTATTAAACGTATTTTAGAAATTTTGAAAAGCAAGCAAAGTGATGAAACTAACACCCAATACCAATGGTGCTACTCTTCGACAACTTTAAATACGTTAACATATGGTACTTACACGTCATTACTCAACTGCAAACTTGTACCAAAATCGAAAAAATTTTTAAAAAATAACAAAATTACAAATAAACGACAAACTGTATTACCACAGATTGAAAACAAAATTGCAAATAATCACCGAGAAGTAAAAGAAATTAAAACAAAAGTTAGCAAAATGGCTGAATCAGATAATACATCTAACATTAAAACAAAAGATCTGTTATTGCAACTTTACGAAAGACTGACAGAGGAAATAGCTAAACGTGAAGAAACAGAGAAAAAATGTAAGGAATTAAAAAAACAAGTTGATAAATTAAATAATCAACAGAATAATCAAATGATTTTGTCAGAATATGAAAATATGAAAGAATATCTATGTAAATTGATTTCTTTAGCAACAGCAAACTCTAATGCTGGAGAATACCCAACATTAATTAAAGAATCGCTGGAAAGAATTGAAGATTTTAATTTATCAAAACGCAACTTCGAATCTCTCACTCATAATACACCAAAAGAACTAATAGAAAACCTTTGTAGTATGATTAGACTATCAGATGATGAATGCACTGAAAACGTGCCAGATTCTGCCTTAGAGTTGAATTCGGCTTCTTTGGATTGTAATCAAGAACTTGAAAATATTTCTAATCGAACAACTGAATCAACTGAATGTGTTTTCTATACCCACATTACACTGTAAAAAGTCAATGGAAATTTAAATTGATAGTAATTTTACCATATGTTTTATTGTAATTTTATAATAAAAATAAAAAATTTATAGTAATTTTACCATACCTATGTTTTATTGTAATTTTATAATAAAAATAAAAAATTCACAGATATTTTTTAAAATAAATTATTTATTCTTAATGTAAAAATTGAAACATTATTAAAATTTCAGTTTTCAATTTTAATTAAGTTATTAATTATTATTATTTAATTTACTTATTGATTGATATAAATTAAATTTTTTATTGAATACATAAATATTAAAATTGTATCTGTATATATCGAAATATCGATATATAAATATTAAAATCAATTATCGATATATCGAATTCGATATATCAATCTCAAAGATTTTTTACTATGTTTGAAAACTAATTTTGTCATGCAATTATTGGCTTGGTGCATAATTATCAGGCATTTTTGTAGGCGGATTATTTGTTAATTAAAATGATGTTTTGTTTACTTTTTTATTAAAAGAATCGTCGCTTCTTTACAAGTGGAATCTATCGTTTTCCAAGCAAATGGGGGAAGCAGTTATGCAAGTAGATGGTGGCTGCGCTCCGAAATAATCATTAAAAAATCCTATTGTTTTTATGTTTGTTTTTTTATAATAAATATTGTTTAAAAAACGCCTGATAATTATGCACCATCTCTATACTTATTCACAGTGGCGCAACCACGGGGGGGGGGGGGGGGGCGACGGGCCTCGGCCCCCCCGAAGGCTAACAGAATTAGCAAAATTTTTATTCGTTTACTCATATATTCAGCAGTCACTTCTAACGCTACAATTATTTACCCCAAAATATTGAGCCAAAATTCATTATTTTAAACTATTCATTATTTTAAACTATTAATTATTCGATTCATGTAAGATAAAGTGAAAATCTGGTTAGTATTTGCTTTTTTTTTTGTTTCTCCAAGATAAAATCCTTGTTATTTCATCTAGAGTAAATATTACACGAAGTATAGCAATTAGGTATCAATTAGCATCTAGTTCGAGATTACAAGAAAATATAGGTTTTAAAGATACTAATATTTATGGTACAGAATATTCAATTGATACATCAATTTTAAAATATGTTGTTCCAAACATTGAATTATTTTTTAATTATTATGAATATAAATGGTTAAGAATTAGTGGGATTACATACAAAATTGGTTATGTAATTAATATTGCAGATTCTGATTTACCAGTGTTCGGTAAAATTATACAAATTATAGCGAATAGGAGAAATGATATTTGTTTTATATGTTCCACGTATATTACCAATTATTTTGACAGACATTTCCAAGCATACGAAATATCTGATACAAAAAAATACGTTATAGTTAACTATAAAGAGTTGCCTGATCCATGGCCTAATGTTATTTATTATTGTAACAACAATAATATCTATATTTGTTGCAAATAAATAGATTTTGTTTATTTTTATTTTATAATATTGTACAATGTTTAAGAATAAAATTTTATTTTTATAACCTGCATATTTGACTTTTTTTCACCTGTCACCTATAGAAAATAAGACAGTGAGAAAAATGTCTGTTGATTTGATAATTAAAATTACTAATATAATTTCAGCAAGTGAAAACGTTATAGGTACAACTGAAATTTATTTATTACATAATACTATATTCTCAATATAAATGAAATGTGTTCATTACATTAATTTATGTAATTATAATATAATTGTAATAAATTAATTTTAGTTATACCTGTAACGTTTTTACTTGTTGGAATTATATCAGTAATTTTATAATACTTTTCAAGTAAACAGATATTTTTCACACTACAATATTATTATATTCAAATTAAACATATTTTATTGTTGATATAACAATAATAAATATTTATATTAACAAGATATTTATTGCTGTAATTGATTTTTGAATATATAAGATTGATGATTTAAACATACAAAATTGTATTATATAGTCATGACAGATAGAGCTAGATAGTTAGAAGAACAATAATTATTTCTATCCTAGACATCACATATTGCTATAATTTAACAATCTTCATATTGCTACCCTAAGTGCGAAAAGTGCTGTCGAAATACGTATGAGATTTTATCGTTACAGTAAGCAGAAATATGCTAAAACTAAGTAGACATTTCTCTCCGTGTACCTAACAGTGGCTCAGGAACTGGATTTCATTTCGAAACTAGAAAAATTAATAAAACAGGAATTAGTACATAATAATTATAATTGTTTGAAAATATATTTATGAACTAATAAGTCATTTAACTCAATGTTCGTCTTTATCAGAAAAAAAGATGAAGACGGAACGTTGAGTTCGTCGAAACGTTGATTATTAATAAATTTTAATACAGAACTATAACCTAAAGCTGTTTTATTTCTTTATTTCGATTTTTATATAATAAACATGAATAATTCATAAATAAAATTTTGATTAACTGATTGGTTTGTTTCAACTTTATATCAAACTTCTGATGCTATTTAAACTTTTCTACAGTTCTACAGTAGATTCGATTATCCGAGAATGTGATAACGGAAAATGCGGATTAACCGGAGTTGTCAAAAAGTAAACAGAGAAAATAAAACTTTTCGCTCTCGTACTTTAAATAAAATATTTAAATTTTTACCCGCTTCGGATAATCAAGAGTTTGTTGTAAGAGGGGTTAACTATAGTTTGGATGACGTGAATAAACTGATTTTAGGAATACTTTATATAACGGTTTATCTTTGATTAATTCACAAAAAAAAATGACTAACAAATTTTTATATTTAGTAAAAGTATCTTAGATAACCTCGACATGTATCAATAAAATTATAAAATATATTATATAACTGTATTAATGAAATTATGACATAATAGATGATACCTAATTAAAATTTCGGTAATGTTGAATATCTAGGTGGTGTATTCCAAATGGCACTAGAATTACGTCGCAACGCTCTTTCATTGATTGTTTTGAAAATCTCACGTAAATCGGGCGTTGTCGGTTGCATTTGGAAAAATTCCTGATAGCACTCTTCCGGTAGATAACGTTGAACGAATGAGGTACTACGCAAAGCCTCCCCTGAAAAATAAAACATATAGTTCAGAATTGCTTTTAATAGTAGAGAAAAGCTATTTTGTGGCGCTATTATAAATTCTGCATGTTCAGTATTTAAATTTATTTAAATTGCCAAGTTAAAGCCGTCATTTAAGCTGAAGATCTTTAAATTTAAATGTGATGGCCAGAAAAGCAGCGCTGATCCATGTCAATTAAGTTTATTGTTTTCTTGTATCATTCCTTTGTTTTGGTTATTTATATTATTGTTATTCAAAGAATTTTAAATAAATAACGTATATACGAAAGTACTTTAAAAAATTATATAATATATTTTGTCGCGTTGTCATAAAAATAAATTTGAAAATGTTTCCATGAAGACCATATAACAACAATATGTCAAAAACAAAATAAATTTTTTTTTATTATAAATGAGTTTTCCCGCATCTAAAAACGTAGATTCGCCATTTTTCTTGAAAATCATTAGAGCCGCTTTCAAGATAAAATTTTCAAACAAACGAATATGTAAAAATTTTGTTTAATATAGGATATAAAAATACTTACTTTGTGCCCATAATGGAAGCGGTGCTTCGGCAGCAAGCTTCTTCATTTTCAACTCATACAACTTCTTCTTCTCCTCATGATTTTCTTTCATCATTGCTTCATATTTACGTTTCTCTTCTGCTTCGGTCGCCATTCGTAAAGCCCACTCTTGTTGCTTTTCGTCTTTTTCACGAAGCAGCTGTCTTAGTTTCTTTTCTTTTTCACGTTCTTTTTCTTCTCGAGCGGTTTTCGCTTTTATTTGCTTCTCTTCGCGTTTTTTGCGTTGTTCCTCAACCTTCGCCTGTAGCATTGCGTTCTTTTTAAATTGTTGGATTGTTGTAGATGGTTTTGCCGTCGTAGCAAATTTGGAAATATCAAATGCTGATGTGTTCTTACTTATTGCTCCTGTTGTTCTATACAGTCTTCCATCAGTTGTTTTCGGTATCGTTGATGGTATTTTATGATTAGTAATTGGTGTTGCATATTTAGGTTTAGCAGGTTCATTTCGTACCGGTTCAGTCTTTTTGGTTGCATTTGGTGGCATTTCATTTGTTGAATTCGTTTTATGTATTATATTTGTTGTATCTGCTAGTACTGATTTTGAAAACATAGCATGCACAGGCGATTTTTCTATTTTAATATCAGTTATGAACTGTAAACAAAATAAAAGTTTAATAAATTAATTATAAAACTTTTAGTCAGACTTCAAATTAATAACTGCAACATATCTTACCGAATCCATTTCACTGATTTTATCTTTATTATTCGGTCTACGTATTTTGGAATTTAGTTTCATTTGAGACTGTTTTCTGATTTGTGATAAAGCATTTATCGCTGCATTTCTTCTTGGTTTACTATCAGTAAAAGTTTCTGTAGCAGGTTCTCCTGCATCATTTTCGTTGTCCACTTGATGATCTTAAAATTAAATTTATAATAATATATATATTTTACAGTGCAGATTAAAATAGTTTACATTTTTTATTTTAATATTATTAGTTACATATTTATTTTAAAAATATTTATATATATTTTAACATCTTTTTAACATCTTCTGGACATTATTTTAATTGTTTGACTGTTCATAGTGTTAAAAATAAAGCTAATATTAAAAAGTATAATTTTTATCAAGTAAAATTATTACTTGTCAGAGAACCGAATACATTATACGAAAATTTAAAAAGATTACTGTATTTAAAAACAATCACTAAAAAAACGATTTTGAAATATTTCCTAGAAAAAAATTTATGATACGAATATTTAAAATTTAAATCTAATCAAATAAAATAAGGTTCAGGTTAATACTTGAAAATTGTAGATAGTTATTGATTAAATAATTATAAATATGTAGTTAAAAAAAAAAGAGTAATTACACTTACTTTCTTTTTCATTAGAAGATTGGACAGTTGATTCTTCAAGATCTTTTTCTTGAATAACTGGTAGCGTAAATCCATATTCCTTGTCAAACATCAAAATAAATTTTAGACAAATATTACACAAACATTTAGTATTAATGCTTACCTCTTCCTCTACGTCAAACATTGTGATAAAATTTAAATATATTTCGAGTTAAGTAACCGCAATTAAATTGATGAAAAACAGTTTTTAATTTTTTGATGACATTCGTAGTTTTCAGTTGTTTTACCGGCGTTTTCAATTTGCTACGGAAGTGCCATCTATGATCAAATTTTGTGTACTATGTCAGTATTGCCAATAGTAGAAAAACAAATGTGGCATATTTATTTTTAAAATATTTTAAAATATTAAAATATATTCTACTGAATTTTGGCAAGTAATTTTGCATGAGATACAAATCTTTACATTTATACTTTAACCTTCGCCGACCTAAAATAGGGTCACCGTTGACCCAAGATCATGTTTTTTCTAAATAACTCTGCGAATAATTTTTTTTATTTAATTTCCTCTTGAGAATTCTCCTATAATACGTCAAAGGATATTTTGCATTATCAAAATTATAAGTATGAATTGGTTTTTGTAAGTTATGAGCAATTTTTGTGTATGGGTCTGTAATGACCCGGTTTCAGGAATCAGTGTTACTGAGAATATTACATTACAAATTACATATAACATATTACATATTATATTACATTCTAAAATTCCTGGAAGTTAAGCAAATATCATGCCATTATTGTTCAAAGGATGAAGATGGGGAACCAAGTTAAAGGTAAAAATTAATAACAAATTTAAAAATAATGAAACCTTAAGAATATTTTTTATATTTTTAGGTCATCATGCCTATGTGAAAATAATTTTTTTAATTAAAATTAAAAGAAAAATTTTTGTTTTATGTAAAAAAAAGCGTAAAATAAAATTAATTTACTTAAAATTTGTAATTATTTGTACAATGCCGGATAAAAAATAATTAAACAGGGTCACAAATGACCCATTTTTAGGAATCAAAGATTGTAAATTATTTTAGGTCGGCGAAGGTTAAAAATGGCGGCTGAATGACAACAAACCCAAAAACCCCATGCCGAACTGATTATTAAAACGAAATAAGTTTTTAATTTTGCAAAATGATTGACTAGTTAACATAAAATTAATTTTGTACAAATAAAATAATATTTAATATTTTTAACACACAAGAAGATACCAGCCAACGAAAAAGTAATAATATGCTTCTGGAAAGCAATGCTGATTTACCAGATAGCATATGTGTAAACTGCATCATGAATTGAATAAAAACTTCAAATTTATAAACAAATGTTTCAAGCAATACTTCAATGTTACTTAGACCAGTTACAAAACGGACAACACATACAACAGACGAATAATCAAGAAATAATTACAATAAATAATCGCAATAAAATTAGAAGAATTGAATTATAATAGCAAAGTCAATGTTAATTATAGGCAACTGTAAAAGACGAAAAATGACATAAAAGTAGGTGGAAAAAGATATAAAACATATTCTTGCAAATCTAAAAAAGTTGAACATTGAAAAATGTTGAAATGATTCAATTGATATACAAACTAATCAAAAAGGTAATATTATTAAATTAGAAAATAATTATTTGCTTACACCTTTAGAACAACTGGAACATGTAGATGAAAAAAGTGAGAAATTGAAAATATCTTTAACTAATAACTAATATAATATTCTTTTCTAAAAATCGTTCCATAAATTTAAGGTGCGCCTTATGGTCCGAAAAATACGGTAATTAAATTTTTATCAATTCTACTTGTTTGAATTCTTGTAAAGCATTTGTAACGTTTTTTTATGCTTAATCGCATTTTTTATTCCACCAAAGTACTTGCCCTTCTTATGGTATTTTTTTTAGTCAATTGTTTCTTTTGCTATTTTAATTATAAATTTATTTAGAAAATCAATCACGTCGTTGCAGTTTTGAAATTTTTATATGTTTTCGTAAAATTTATTCCGATTTGCTTTTTTTCAATTGCAAATAAAGGATATTTCTTTGGTTGGATCGGTTCTGATGATAATGATAGACCTATTTTAAATAATGAACCTGTTCAGACATATGTTGGGGATCCATTTTTAAATAAGTAGGTATGTTAAAATTTTTCAATATTATGTCTTCATTTTGTTTTCCTATTGAATTGTAGTTTTAGAAGCCCTATTGTGAATTATGAGCATTAAAATCGCCTAATATCAGACAGGGCGTAGATAGCTATGTTATGAGTGAATTAAAATCATATGGATTGAATGCGAGTAGAAGGAGGTAGATATACATACAGTGCGATATTTTTATCTCTGAATATATGAACTGAATTACATGTAAATTTCCTATGTTCAGTTTTAAAAAAAACCCATCAGACGCATGGAGACATCCCTGATAGTTATGCAACCAATCTTACATAATGTGAGTTATTTGAAAAAAAAAATGAATTACTTTCAACAAAATATTTAGAAAGCATTAAACAATTCGCATTATTTCAAGAAATCTCTTTAAAAATGTATAGTATTATTTATTATTATTATTATTTATAAATTTAAGTGTTCAGCAATTTGCAATAAATGACCATATTCTGTTAAATATTTTATTTTTTATTCAAATAAACATCATATTACGTATGATTGGTTGCATAACTGTCAGGGATGTCTGAACATAAGGAATTTGTATGTAGTTTAGTTCATATGTTCAGAGATAAAAATATCGCACTGTATAGGGCCAATGGTTATAAGGTAAGGGTATAGCATATTCGCTCATTAGAAATATATCTTTAAACATTTTACGATCTAGTTACTTTGTTACCTAGTAACATGTTTCTATGTTCTGTTTATTTGCTGTAAATGTCATTTGTATCATTTTTATTCCCGATAAAAATGTACGTTGAGTATGTTGAAACGTCGATTATAAATATTAATACAGAACTACAACCTAAAGCCGTTTTATTTTAAGTCAATTTGTTTCAAGAATTTTACTGTTCCTGTGGAGTGCATTACTTTTACAACAGTTTCATTTACATTGATCGGTAACTGCATTAGAAAACCTCTCTATTTTAATAATTAGGGGGTAATTTTGTCATCATTTTACGACAATTTGGTCATCTTAGTTGACGGCGACAATACTAGTACTTATACATACAATATATGTAAAATTAACTACTTAAACGAAACCCTATTTGGTTATTTAAAATAATTTGAAAAATTCCACCTCGCTCATGTGAAATCGTGTAAATGGAGACCGCGGCATAAATGAAAGAATTATTGTATTAATAACATTTACAAATTACATTAAAAGATACGTTTCATATTCACAACCAGTTTCCACGGTCATAATTTGTGAACAAATTTTGTTCATAATTTGTAATCAAATATTGTTATAATATTCAATTTTATGTCCATGTAAAAATTTCATCACAAATACGATACAAATCAGGTATTATTTAAAAAAAAAAATCCCACTGCACATATGGATTAAACTACTCGGAAACTAAATTATTAATATAGCAGTAAACTTTTTAACATACTACCACTTTCAGAACGTAATTTAAATAAAAGAAAATTTACCAATATAATTAGTAAATTGTTATTAAATAACGAATTCTATAATTTGAAAATACAAAAATTATAAAGTTTCATTAAAAAGTAAAATTTAAACTGCATAAATATATAATTTCTACTGCGCAATTTAGCATGTTACAATAAGACCTGACACAAATACATGATACATATTGCAAACAAAACAAAATTTGTTCACAAATGATAACCGTGCAAAAAATGCATTAGAAGTGATTTTAATCATTGTAAAAAATAGTAATCTTCAGGCTTTCACGGCCGATATCTATTGAATTTATAGAATTTTCTGGGCTGCTATGCTGTGATCGATCTAATCTCATCGCAGACGTTTCGCCATATATCGCACTGAGGTTGCCAGCCACAATATATGGCAAAACGTCTACGACAAGGCTAGATCTACCACGGCATACCAGCCCAGAAAATTTTATAAATTTATTTAAAATACTTTATTTAAAGTTTGTAATTTAAAATTAACAAATGTAATAAAAATGTCAAATATGGGAAATAGATATTACATAAAATAACGAAACAAAATCAAAAAGTTTTTTAAAAAACTGTGAAATAATATAAATGTTTTTAAAGTTTACATAAGAAAATTTGAACAGTAAATTCTATCTAAAAATTATCATGTAAAGGCCGTTTAAATTTTTTCTTGGGCCCGGGTGCAATAGAATGTAGGAGTATTAAATAAATAAATTATTATACGAAATATGGTTAACTCTAATTAGTAAATAATTTTACAAAACACATAAAAAAACTATATAGATTTTTCATATTCAATTAATAAGATTTAGAAGCTTCGTCAACCATAAAATGAATATCGGAAAACGTTGAAATCTAAAAGAAAAAAAAATTAACTAAATGACAAATTCGTAATCAAATAATATAATGAAAACGATAAATTTAAAAATGATGCATCGAAGTTATACGTTCTATAAGCCTGTAAAAATCGAAATCTTCAAAGATAAAGTAGGTAATATCGGTAGCAAAATTGATAAGAATCAACCAGGTGCATGTATCATATTTATTCGTAAAGTTATCGTAATAACATTGTGTAAAGTCTTTTGGCTGAATTAAAATGTTTTATGACAAAATCGTGCGCGCCGTAACAGAAGCGTCTACTCATGACTAAATCATTGGGTACAGGATCTTCTGTACACCGGACACTGTTATTACACTTAAATAGCATCCATAAAAATTATTATCTTACTTGAAACACGAAGAAAAAACAAAAATAAACAATTTTGTTCATAACATGACACATAATCTGACATTTCAATAATTATAATTTTTGTTTTATATATATATATATATATATATATATATATATATAAAGTAAATAAAGTGATCAATATAAATAACAATATATCCAGTTTTTTGTTGCGCAAGTCTATTAACATAGTAAAAAATATTTCAAAACTCATTATATAAAATAAAACTCGTTTAGGTTTAAGTTCTGTATTAATATTTATTAAAAATTGATGATTCGACGAACTTAACGTCTTTCTTCATCAGGAAAACTGATTCAAATGACATTTACCGTCTTCATCAGTTTTCCTGATGAAGACGAACGTTGAGTTCATCAAAATGTCGACTTTTAATAAATATTAATACAGAACTTAAACCTAAACGAGTTTTATTTCAGTTTATTAAGTTCTTTGTTAAGAAGAATTAATTTGTACACAATATAAACATGACTTGTTTACATAACGATATTTGTGGACAAAATATGTGCATCTGTCATGTCAAATATAAATTCCGTGAAAAACTATTTTATTAAAATTAATTTGTTTCAATTAATTAAAATATGCTCGGCAAAAAAAAACGAGCCACTCGAAAAATCAGAAAATTACAGATTTTTCAAATCGGTATAGCTCGGCCAATTTTATACGAAATTGAATGATTTTGCGTCCGAAAAATTTTGAAGACTCATCTTCAAAAGCAGTCTGTTAAGGCTCTTGATAAATGAAATACTATTCAAGCTTTCGATATAGGTATATATTTATATCATTATCAGGAAGCTACGATAGCGTACATGTAATTAATATAATTATTTCAGATAGATTAATTTAAAAACAGATGTTAAACTTACATTTTGCAAAAACAGTTATAATTATTTCGTATAATGGTTTTCTTTTTAAAATATTTTGTTTTTGAACGAATTCAGTTTCTGCAAATTGTAAGTTATACATGTGCTTTTATATTAACCTATCTAAAAGAATGTTATATTAATTACATGTATGCTATCAATGCTATCATAAAGCTTAAATAGTATTTCTTTTGAGTTTAATTTCTCAAAAGCCCTAACAGACTGTTTTTAACCGACGGAATTTTTATCTTCAACCATTTTTATCCAGTCACGACAAATCCGATTTATATATATATATTCATTCAAACATACCTACAACTTTCGCTTTATCCACTTTCATAATACTTCTCATATATTGCAATGATATAGGCAAAATTAAATAATTTCACCGTATGGATATTATTAGATATTTTGTATGCTTTGAAAGTAAAAAGTATAAACAATGCGTTTTTATATATTATATTATTTAGTAAAATTTATTGAATTTTTTGCGTGCTAATAAACTCGTGTGATTTTTTATTTCTTTCGAAGCAAACAAATGAATCATTAAACATTAGAAATTTGTATTTCGTCATAATGATTCAACAATACAATATACATATTATTTTTTTTTTTTTTTTAATAATAATAATATATTTTTAAAGTCAGAAATACAAAAAAGTACAAAAACTTGAGTCATAATACAAATATAAAGATACATAATATAATATAATAGTAATAACAATAATATAACATTATTTGGTTAAAATATAAAATGTGCATAAAACTACGTCATACAAATAATCAATATTCAATATCTTTTATATTATCAAGGAATTCCTGAACACTATAAAATGCATTTTTAATTAAGAATTTCTTGATAATAAAAATAAACTTATTTCTATTTAGGTTACGAACCTGAACTGGAAGCACATTGAAAAGCGCTGAGCCTACATTTACCGGCAAATTTTTAGTTATTTTTATTTTACAAATATTCAATCTAATCTTTTCTTTATTTTTTGTGTTAAACTCATGTACATTTTTATGTTTTTGTAGTTTACTTAAATTATCTATAGTATGGGTCAGACATTGCAAAATATAAATACAAGGCAGAGTAAGTATTTGTAAATTTATGAAATGTTGTCTACATGATTGTGGCTATTTTAATATCAGCAATTTAAATTTACAGTTTTGTTAACATAAGCAAATGTTTTATTTCACATTCGAGATATTTTTACCTAGTTATTTAATTTTTAAGTGAAAGTTTATTGTTTTATATATGTAATTACAGTGCCGTGCGTTGTAATTCTATTTCGAGACAAACAGGTGGTGTTTTAGTGCTTATTAAAAATTATGTGAAATATGAAGTAATAGAAAATTATGCTTTAAATTTGGATTTGTGGTATTTAAACTTAAAAATATACGTGAAGAATGAACAAATCATGTTGTGCACATTATATAGATCTCCAAGTTCATCTCAAATGGAATTTATAAACCATATTGAAGATTGGTTGGACAATTGTGATTTAAATAATAAAATAATTATTGTTGGTGATTTTAATATAGACTGGAAAAGTAGCTCTACTTATGAAAAAAAGTTGAAAACTGTTGTAAATCAATCGGGTATGAAACAACTAGTGACTGAAGAAACACGTATAACTGCAACTTCCAGAACTCTTATAGATTTAGTAATAAGTAATGATTTTTATTTAAATGTAAATGTATTAAGAACTCCAAAAATTACCGATCATGACATTTTAAAAATTGAACTTGACAATATAAAATTAGATTCTAATAAAAAAATTAAGATTAAAAACATAAATTACAATGTATTAGAAAATAAATTATTAGGTAAAAATTGGTTATATAATTGCTGTGACGTAAATATATTATATAATAACTTTGTCAATAATGCTTTAAATTCATTGCATTCTGCAGTTACTGTAAAGCTTAAAGATAGAAAAAATATGAATAAATCTTGGTTTTATGTAAATTCTATAAAAGAAGCAAGAAAAAATAGAGACAATTCTTATAAAAAGTATTTGATCACTAAAAGTAACAAAGATTGGAATGAACATAAAATATTTAGAAACAAATACATATCATTAGTAAGAATAGAAAAAAATAATTATTTACATAATAAATTAGATAAATGTAGAGGTAATTCAATAGTAATGTGGAAAACAATAAAAGAAATTATATCAACAAAAGTAAAGTGTTTAGAAAAAGAAATTATTTTTGAAAATAGAATATTAAATAGTAATTCCACCATAGCAGAAAATTTTAACAATTATTTTATATCAAGTGTACAAGATATTATAAGTTCAATACCCTTTACCAATGCACAATTTGATATGCAAAGGTATACAACAGAAAATTTTGATGAATTTACTAAAATAAATTTAATGCAATTAAAAAATGTTATTTTTAGTCAAGCGCAGCATAAAAGTAATGTCGATGAACTAAACTGGATATTTTTGCGAAATTCATTTGACGTCATTGGTTATCCGCTGTTAAATTTTATTAATTTGTCGTTGGAAAAGGGTATTGTACCTGATAACTTAAAAATTTCGACAGTTTGTCCGATACCAAAAATTACTGGTACCAAAAAAGCAAATGAGTTTAGGCCAATAAATATGTTACCTGCGATTGATAAAATTTTAGAAATAGTAGTAAAAAATCAATTATTAGAATATTTTAATAAATATAGCTTATTTTCAACGGAACAATCTGGATTTAGAACTAAACACAACTGTGAAACTGTTATTCAATTTATAATAACAGAATGGAAAGAAGCAGTGGATAATGGAGAAACAGTTGTAGGTGTTTTTCTAGATTTAAAAAGAGCATTTGAGACAATTGATCGCGATATTTTGTTAAAAAAATTAAATAATTATGGAATAACAGGTACAGTTTACAAGTGGTTTCAAAATTACTTAACTAACAGAAAACAGGTAACAAAATATGGCGATTACGTATCAAATGTACTGGATTGTAACGTTGGTGTGCCTCAAGGTAGTGTTTTAGGACCAATATTGTTCATAATATATATCAATGAAATGCCAAAAATATTAAAAAACTGTAATATTCAATTATTTGCTGACGATACATTAATTTATTTTAATCACAAAGATCACAATAAGATAATAGAAATAATTAATTTAGAATTAAAAATAATTTACAACTGGCTTGCAGTAAATAAATTAAAATTAAACGAACTAAAAACAAAAAGTATTATTATAGGCAAGCAAGGAATTTCAAATAAAATTTTAAATGAAGGATTAGTTATAAAAATAGGTAATTCTACTATTGAATACGTAAATGAAATTAAATATCTTGGTATAATTATGGACAGTAAATTGAAATTTAAAGAGCACGTAAATTATTTATGTAAAAAAATTGCAAAAAAAATTAGTTTTCTTGCGAGAATAACCAAAAACATGAGTGTAGCTTCAAAATTACAAGTATATAACACAATTGTTTTACCACATTTTAACTATTGTTGTAGTATATTACTTTTAGTGAGCAAAGAATGTTTAGAAAAATTGCAGAAACTACAGAATAGAGCAATGAGAATCATTTTAAGATGTAACAGATACACAAAAGTAAGTACAATGTTACAAACTTTAAATTGGTTCAACATTGAAGATTTTATTTATATAAATGCAATGACATTTATTTACAAAATTTTAAATAATTTAATGCCGGAGTATTTATGCAACAAAATTTGTCTCAGTAGTCACTCATATGATACCAGAAATTGTAACAATATATGCAAAAAAAGAAAATATACAACTTTTGGCCAAAATGTTATTTTTGATAAAGGCATAACCATGTTCAATAAATTAAATTCTGAAATAAAAAATTCTAAAAATGTCATTGCATTTAAAAAGAAATTAAAGTCATCCATGCTATCCAATGTTTTGTAATACGATATATTATGTCATATAAGTATAGTACATATGTATAATATTATCTGTGTAATTGTAAACTAATTAGAAAAAATGTAATAGCAATAGCTAAATAAAGACTTATTTTACTTTTTACTATAATTTATAATATTTTTTTATTTTACTGAAGTATTGTGTTAAAGTTATCTCGCGTTATACAGAAAAAAACTATTAATTTCTAATTAATAATTGTATTAAATTTTTATCTAATACGTTCCTGATTATATTTTATAATTTTTTTTTTTTTAGAATCGTCACCACCAATTAAAGACATTAAAATTACATAATTTTGAAAATTTTCTCATAAATTTCACCTATTAATCTTACTATTATATATTATTTAAAAGATAATTTAAAAATTTTGTAATAGTAATTTACGAAAAAAAGTACGCTTAAATATCGTGGAACTTTAATTAAATGACAAAGTAAAATGTACATTAATTATAATTATTAAAAAAAAAATCAGACATTTATAATTACCTTTATAGAAATCACCAGAACATAGATGTAAACATTTTAAATGTTTTCTTATTTTAAAACAATTAAATCAAAAATTTATGGAAAGTACTTATAATCATTTTAATATATTTGAAAAATAATTGTTCGTCTACGCCACTGGATAAATCTCATAATTTATGTATTTTTTTAAGTCAAATATTAACAAATCTGCTGTTACCAGCACAGAATCAATCATCACAAAATACTTAAACAAACTACTTTATAACAGAAAAATTATTATGAAATTCATGATACTTACCTATTTATAATTTACCGTACATAAATATGTTAAAATAGATACTAAGAAATAATATCGACAAATTAAGAAAATATTAAATCGTATCAAAAATGTCTCAAATAAAAATTGTTAGTTTAACTTTAATTTTTCCGAAATATTTGTTAAATACGAAATATTCGTAAAATACATAAAAGTAATATCAGTAAACTGCCAGTTGCGGTGGACCAAATTTAGATATTCATTTAATATTTTGTTTTAGATTAAATCGCCATTAATTTATTTTGATGAACTAATTAAATCATTAGTCAATTTATCAAAATAAATTAATGGCGATTTAAGCAAAAACAAAATACTATAATTTAATATAATACGCCATGTGTAATTAAGAATATGAGATATTCATGTTCGAAGCTTAAATATAAAATAATAAAAATCACTCTGAAAACAGTTGATTCATATTATAAAAAGCAGGGCTTCGAACCGGAACTCAACCGAAAACCAAAAGAAAACGTTATTTTCGGTTGAACTAAAACCAGAACTAAACCGTAAAAAAAAAACAACCAACAACGGTCAATTTTCGTTTTTTTTTTTCATTTTCGGAGTCTTCTAGCGTAGTCGCAAGTCGCAACCAGTCGCAACCAGTCGCAACTCGTCTTACGCGAAAGAGTATTTGGTTTGTTTTTTACCCTATAATATAAAATAGGGCTGGGGAAAAATCTCAATATATCGATAATTGATATTAAAAATAAAAATTATCCATATATATCAATATTATAGATATATCGATATATTAATATTATCGATATATCGATATTTTGTATCCCGAGCTTTAAGATTGACAAAACGCTTGTTTGTCGAACCGGGTGGAATTTCTAGGGTGACGACATGAATTGGTAATAATTGGTCGGTGATGGTTTTTAGTTACTGATTAGATCGGAATTGGAATGGTTTTATGGCGTTCGTTGGGATAAGAATTGCCGCGTGTTCGTTTGCTTTTGCTACGAGTTAAAAGTAAGATGTGATAGGTTATATAAATGAAATTTAAATTTCTTTTTTTCTTCGTTGTGAATAGCTGATTACAGTAAAACCCCGATTATCCGTGCGCGCATTATCCGGGCGGCGGATTCTTCGTGCGGCATTTTTAAAATGTCATCCGTGCGCGGATTATCCGTGGCTGCACCGTTCAGACGTTCGCCTCGGGGAATACCCGAGTTCGGCTCGAGAAATCCTCCGTTTATGTGTTTACTTATTATTTTCGCCAACTGCCGACCGACTCGTTAGTTAAACGTAAACAGACATTCGTTTGACACATGTATTTGTCTGAATAAATTATTTTAAAAAATAAAAATGAGGTCTTTGGATTATCCGTGTTTTCGATTATCCGGCGAAGGCTCGGTCCCGGCTGGCCCGGATAATCGAGGTTCTACTGTACTTTTAATTTATTATTTATAGTACAATTATATAGTAAGATACTTTACTTGCACACGGAGCTCGGCTGTATTTGATAAAAATAAAATAATTGTTATTGATTAGAAATATGTAAAAATATGTAAAATATGTAGAAATATATTAAAATTGAACGTAACATTCTTTTAATAAAATGTGAAAATAAATATGTAAATATTTTACGTATATACGCACACAAAAAAAATTAGTGGACTTTATATGGACTACAAGATATTTATTTGAAAAATTACGATATTGTAACAGAACAAAAAATTGTTATTTATTTACAGTATTGAAGTAATTAATATTTACTGTTTATTAATTTTTACACAGAAAAAAGTTTGTAAATAATATTACAAGATATTTTATTTTAAAAATTACAACAATGTTGCAAGAAGTTGGTTTTTGTACAATTGCAGTAAAAAAATTAATTAGCAGTAGATATTAATAACTTTAATTTTGTAAAAAAGCAACGATTTTTTGTTTTATTACAATATTGTTGTAAATTTTAGAATAATATCTTGTAGTCCATGTAATGTCCACAAATTTTTTTATGTGCGTATTTATTTACGAACATAAAATTAAAATATGTTTTCTATTTGAAATAAAAAATTGATATTTCTGTGAAATTAATATTATATTGTGGCTTCTTATATTTAGTTTTTTTTTTGACAGAATGTTATTACATTATATTTGTAAATAAATTTTTTAAGCTAAACAAAAATTTAACCAGTAATTTTATTTAAATATTTTAATAAGATATTTAAGTAGAAAACAAAATATTATAACAATCTAGTGTTTTAATAAAATTAAAAACAAAGTTACATATGATAAAAAGAAATGTTCAGTTATTTTTAGCATTTCATTTATTGTTTATTATATTAGAAATTCAATATGTTAGACGTGTAGATATTTTATTAGATTTTTCCATCTACATGTTTAATTTATGTATTTTATGGTGTTGGTTTTAATTTTTATTTATTTTATTTCATCAAAATAACTGTCTGTATATTGTAAAAATAAAAATGGCTACTCCACCACCATTTGACAGACATAGTTCATCCAGGTATTTTACAATTTCAAAATTTTGACTATATAGTAGCAATAATAATTATGCTTTCATTTTCAGTTCATATGCAACTGCTAGTCATACAGCTTCACATGCAAGGTAATCAATATATATTTATATATATATATATATATATATATATATATATATATATATATATATATATTAAATTTATAATGCAACATATTCTATAACTAATAATTTGTTACAGTAAATTTTCTAATAAAAATAAATCTTCTTGTATTTCATCATCTTCAATTGCGAAACCGTTAAACATTTTTTTTTTGTGGTATGCTGAACTATGTCGTCGTCAACGTACAAAACCTATCTGTCTTGTACGATCACAAAATCAAAAAAATGATCAAATTCTCGAATTTGTTGCTGATCGCATCAAAATTGAAGATTGGCAGCCAGTCATAAATGCTTTAGAGCTTGACACTTCACTCCATGTTATAGCAATTCAGAGCAGGTTAGCAACTCACAAAGTTATTGAAGATGCAGATACAGAAGAAAAAGCCAAACGCATTAAAAAATGTTTTGGAGTTATTTGTACAAAATATATTCTGCAAAATCTGTTAAAAGCTATTGGAAACTGTTTAAAATTATCAACAGTTTTAACGTGTTTAGAATTAGATGGATTACAAATTATGGGAGAATATTTGCAATTGGTATTAGAATCGTTAATGACAAATAAAAGCTTAAAGTATCTTTCTTTCAAATCTTGTCCAGTTGAAGATGATGGCTGTCTCAAAATATGCGATACATTGCATTCCTTGCGCAATATAGAAGTGCTTAATTTGTCAGATTGTAAACTCGGACCGAAAAGCGGAGAACATTTAGCAAAGTTAATAAAATATCAGCAAACTCATAGATACAGCGACAGTTGGCAGACTTCTCTTCGCTATGAGGATCCGATGGTAAACAATCTGGCTGGATTAAAAAGAATTACCATTCATAATAATCCTAATATGAGTGACGAAGGTTTAGAATACATTTTAAATGAACTTGAAGATGATCTATGGATTAAAGCCATTGATATGCAGCGATGTAATATCTCAGAAGCTATAGGAGGAAGAATTATTGACGTTATAGAATATAATAAATCTTTAGAAATTGCAGATTTTCGAAGTAACAACCTTGATCCAAGCACTATTGAACGTATTTTAGATATTCTGAAAAGCAAGCAAAGTGATGAAACTAACACACAATACCAATGGTGCTACTCTTCGACAACTTTAAATACGTCAACATATGGTACTTACACGTCATTACTCAACTGCAAACTTGTACCAAAATCGAAAAAAATTTTAAAAAATAACAAAATTACAAATAAACGACAAACTGTATTACCACAGATTGAAAACAAAATTGCGAATAATCACCGAAAAGTAAAAGAAATTAAAACAAAAGTTAGCAAAATGGCTGAATCAGATAATACATCTAACATTAAAACAAAAGATCTGTTATTGCAACTTTACGAAAGACTGACAGAGGAAATAGCTAAACGTGAAGAAACAGAGAAAAAATGTAAGGAATTAAAAAAACAAGTTGATAAATTAAATAATCAACAGAATAATCAAATGATTTTGTCAGAATATGGAAATATGAAAGAATATCTATGTAAATTGATTTCTTTAGCAACAGCAAACTCTAATGCTGGAGAATACCCAACATTAATTAAAGAATCGCTGGAAAGAATTGAAGATTTTAATTTATCAAAACGCAACTTCGAATCTCTCACTCATAATACACCAAAAGAACTAATAGAAAACCTTTGTAGTATGATTAGACTATCAGATGATGAATGCACTGAAAACGTGCCAGATTCTGCCTTAGAGTTGAATTCGGCTTCTTTGGATTGTAATCAAGAACTTGAAAATATTTCTAATCGAACAACTGAATCAACTGCATGTGATTTCTATACCCACATTACACTGTAAAAAGTTAATGGAAATTTAAATTGATAGTAATTTTACCATATGTTTTATTGTAATTTTATAATAAAAATAAAAATTTGATAGTAATTTTACCATATGTTTTATTGTAATTTTATAATAAAAATAAAAAATTCACAGATATTTTTTAAAATAAATTATTTATTCTTAATGTAAAAATTGAAACATTATTAAAATTTCAGTTTTCAATTTTAATTAAGTTATTAATGTAAAGATACATTATTTAATTTACTTATTGATTGATATAAATTAAATTTTTTATTGAATACATAAATATTTAAATTGTATCTGTATATATCGAAATATCGATATATAAATATTAAAATCAATTATCGATATATCGAATTCGATATATCAATCTCAAAGATTTTTTACTATGTTTGAAAACTAATTTTGTCATGCAATTATTGGCTTGGTGCATAATTATCAGGCATTTTTGTAGGCGGATTATTTGTTAATAAAAATTGATGTTTTGTTTACTTTTTTATTAAAAGAATCGTCACTTCTTTACAAGTGGAATCGATCGTTTTCCAAGCAAATGGGGGAAGCAGTTATGCAAGTAGATGGTGGCTGCGCTCCGAAATAATCATTTAAAAATCCTATTGTTTTTATGTTTGTTTTTTTATAATAAATATTGTTTAAAAAACGCCTGATAATTATGCACCATCTCTATACTTATTCACAGTGGCGCAACCACGGGGGGGGGGGGGGGGCGACGGGCCTTGCCCCCCCCCCCAAGGCTAGCAGAATTAGCACAATTTTTATTCGTTTACTCATATATTCAGCAGTCATTTCTAACGCTACAATTATTTACCCTAAAATATTGAGCCAAAATTCATTATTTTAAACTATTCATTATTTTAAACTATTAATTATTCGATTCATGTAAGATAAAGTGAAAATCTGGTTAGTATTTGCTTTTTTTTGTTTCTCCAAGATAAAATTTTTGGGCTCCCCCCCACCCCAAGACAAAATCCTGGCTGCGCTACTGATATATATATATATATATATATATATATATATATATATATATATATATATATATATATATATATATATATATATATATATATATATATATACGTTTATATCGCGTATATATTAACACGCGTTATATATTAAAAGATCGGCAATGTAATTTTATATATTTGACAGCTTTCGTTTTGCTTTTTTTTATGATAACTAGTTCTTTAACTAACTGAAAGGTTACATAACATTTTATATTTAGAATTTAGGTAATTTAATACTAGACAAGTTGCGCCATAGCAGCCATTCTGTCCACCATATTGATAACGTATACTTTGGAACAAATTACATGTAGGCAATCTACAATACAAAATATATGATATGTGCAATATATTCTCCTCCTAGACGGTTCAAGCGATTTTAATGAAATTTTCAGGATAAATTTGTCTAGTGCCCAAAATGGTCATGTGATTTTGTTTTTTTCCAGTGATGCCAACTTTCCGAGAAAAAAATTACTAAAGTTTTTAAAAATTCATATTGGCTACGTTATTTATCCGATTTTGATCAAATTTTCAGAAAAGATTTCCCTAATGCTCCCATTAATTACATAATTTTATTAATATTCAGTGTTGCCAACTTTCCGAGAAAGAAATTACTAAAGTTTTAAAAATTTTATTATGGCCATGTTATTCAACCGATTTTACTCAAATTTTCACAAAGGATTCTCCTAGTATTCATATAATTTATGTAATTTTAACAAAATACAGTGTTGCCAACTTTCTGAGGAAAAAATTAGTAAAATTTTTAAAAATTCATAATTATTTTATTTAACCGATTTTAATCAAATTTTCATAAAAGTTTTTCCTAGTGTCTAAATAAATTATGCAATTTTAACAAAATACAGAGTTGCCAAAAAAAAACACAAAATTTTTTAAAAATTCATTGTGGCTACATTATTTATTCGATTTTGATCAAATTTTCAGAAAAGTATCTTCTAGTGCCCACATAAATTATAATATTATTAAATACAGTGTTGCCAACTTTCCGAGAAATGTCAAAGTAGTCTATATATGGGTTTACCCATATACTTCTACTCTTGTTTATTAAAAGAATCGTCACTTCTTTACCAGTGGAATCGATCGTTTTCCAAGCAAATGAGGCAAGCAGTTATGCAAGTAGATGGTGGCTGCGCTCCGAAATAATCATTTAAAAATCCTATTGTTTTTATATTTGTTTCTTTATAATAAATATTGTTTAAAAAACGCCTGATAATTATGCACCATCTCTATATTTATTCACCATATCTTTCTATACTACTACATCAATCAAAAGTTATAATATAACAAAAACTAAGCAAGAATCTATCCGTATAAACATGCAACTTGTTATCAAACGACAAATTGCAAGAAAGTATATATACCTATAAACTGAAACACTTACAATCGTTAAATCAATTTGTAGACAGTAAACATAATACACGGGTTCTTCAAACTAAATTTCAACCTGATCTCCTAAATCATTTTCAAAATGCAACGCGAAAATTACATCGACGCTGACGGTGACGGAGATACGCCGTTGCATTTTGCAGCCGCATCAGGTAAAAACGAATTAACTGTATATCATTTAAGAACCGGTGCAAATATAAACGCCGTGAACAGATTGGGCTGGACGCCTTTAATGCAAGCAACACGCAACGGACATTTAAATTGTGCAAAAACGCTCATTAAATTCGGTTCGAACATCAATTCCAACAAGAATCAATTTGGTAAGTTTATGATATTCAATCAAAAAGGGTTGTGACGCGTTTGCGAATGATTTTATTCGAATTTTACAGGCATTTCCATTTTGTCTCTCGCCTGTGCTAGTGGTAATTTACGTATTGTAGAAATCATTTGCGATTCTTTAAGAAGAAAATATAATAATCTAGAAGATTTTATTTCGCCAGTTACATTCGCTATTTTATTTAATAATATTGATATAGTGCAGTATTTGATATCGCAGTCTTTCGATCTTCACAGACCTTTAGAAATTTCTGGTAAGTTTCATAATTATTTTAAACATATTTAGCTGAGTTTTTAGGTGTTTTTATTTATTTCTATACGCCTAGTAGTTATTGACTATAAAAATTAAAATATGATCTTACTGTGGCGAAAAATTAATAAAATAAAATAATTTCTCTTTAACGACAAACAATAATTTAATTTGTAAGATTTCAAAGGCAAAAATGGATCATTCAATAAAAAATATTTATATAATAAATTTATTTATTTTTTTATTTATTTTTTGGACATTTCAGTCGTATCATCTTCAGCAATAGTTTTAAATTAGTTTTTATCTCCCTAGACACGTGTTGTCATTTCAGGTTAAATTAATAAACAAAAAATTTACAAAGTCAATTGCTAAAAATCAGGGCCGCGCCGCGCAATGCTGTCAGGCGCCCTTGGCTTTGATATTTCTTTTCTTTTTTTGAAAAAAAAATACTTGTTCGATGTAAAGTCCAATAACTGCTTTCTCACAAATCGCTATTCCCCCCACAATTTTACTATAAAATAACATATTTTATTTCGGTTACCTGTAATTTGCTTATTTGTTTATTAATAGGTTATAATGGCGGGGACATAAGAATGATAAATAAATTATAAATTAACTTCCGCGTAAAAATGTGCCGATTAAACATAACACGTACACTATATTCTAAGGAAAATGTCCATATTTTTTCAACTAACTACATGATTTCAAACTCTAATTCAAAATTTTGTTTTAAACCTAAAATTAATTATATAATTTTCTAAAATTTTGAAAATTACAATATAAACTTTTGAATTGTAAATCATTATGGAAGGGGGGGGGGGGGAGGTGCACATAAGAGTGACTTGCCCGAGGGCGCCAGAATGGCTTGGCGCGGGCCTGCTAAAAATACAAATTAGAATTTGAAGAAAATGTTACAAAGATAAACATATTAAATGTAAATTACATTATTAAGTCGTATTTTGAAACAGATGATCACAGATTAGATTGTACAATTTTATTTTTTACATAATTTTGTTGTTGTTAAGTCATGTTAATATTGCAGATTAATGAATCTTCATTAATCTATAATATTATTTTAAATTTTTTTTATAAATTTTCTTACTGTTCATTTTGGACAAAAATAATGTTAATAATGTTTCACTTCAATAATAAATAGTAAATAATTTCATACAAAACTTTCGGAATACTTATACTATTACTTACTATTATTGATTTTTATTCTAGAAATTATATTTATTATAGAAACTCATTTTTGCAGATTAAAAATGTTTACTTTTGAAATAGTAAAAACAACGGTTTTAATAAATCAAAAATAAAAATATGATCTTGCTGTAGCAAAAAGTTAATAAAATAAAATAATTTCCCTTAAATCACAAAATATTATTTTGTGGTTTAATGGTTTTATTTTGTTGCAAATGGATTCCGAAACCTATTACAATATACATAATATTATAAATATAAATATTTATTCATTACAGATTTAACTCCAGCGTCGTTCGCAAATATATTAGGCAAAAAAATGAATTTCTCAGAAGTAACAATTAGCATTACCAACGAAAATGGTAAAAAAACTCCACGAGTTGAGTTCAGAAAAAGAAGAACATTTTCAAATGCTAACCTATTGTGTTCGACACCGAATTTCTCGCCGATACCTGTGTATAATTATCAAAATATTTTCTCTCCGAACCCAAATAATAGAGAGGCATTAGATAATAGTATACTAAATCAAGCTTTTCTGACATCTCAAACTGCATTAAGTTCTTCTTCAGATTCGAGCGTGTTTTTGGGCGCGGAAGAAGCCCAATTCCAAATGGAGAACACTATTAATCAATTTTTACAACCAGCGTAAGTAATTCGGTTTGAGATTGATATTTTTAATCGAAGCATCAAACCGGTAAAATAAACCGGTTAACTGATATTCCAAAAGTGAGAATATTTTTTATCGCTACATATTACTACTAAAACAAGATTAGAAGTATATGGGTAAACCCATATATAGACTACTTTGACATTTTTCGGAAAGTTGGCAACACTGTATTTTAATAATATTATAATTTATGTGGGCAATAGGAGATACTTTTCTGAAAATTTGATCAAAATCGAATAAATAATGTAGCCACAATGAATTTTTTTAAAATTTTGTGATTTTTTTTTCTCGATAAGTTGGCAACACTGTATTTTGTTAAAATTGCATAATTTATTTAGGCACTAGAAAAAACTTTTATAAATATTTGATTAAAATCGGTTAAATAAAATGGTCAAAATAAATTTTTAAAAATTTTACTAATTTTTTTCTCGGAAAGTTGGCAACACTGTATTTTGTTAAAATTACATAAATTATATGAATACTAGGAGAATCTTTTGTGAAAATTTGAGTAAAATCGGTTGAATAACATGGCCATAATAAAAATTTTAAAACTTTAGTATTTTTTTTCTCGGGAAGTTGGCAACACTGGATATTAATAAAATTATATAACTAATGGGAGCATTAGGGAAATCTATTCTGTAAATTTGATCAAAATCGGATAAATAACGTAGCCAATATGAATTTTTAAAAACTTTAGTAATTTTTTTCTCGGAAAGTTGGCATCACTGGAAAAAACTAAAACCACTTGACCATCTTGGGCACTAGACAAATTTATCCTGAAAATTTCATTAAAATCGGTTGAACCGTCTAGGAGGAGTTGCGATCACAAAATTTTGTCTGACGACCGAGTGAGCGAGCTGACGACGCACACACATACACCCTCATAAACTAAGTTCAGATTCGTCATCTACAGGCTATATGAAGGATTTCTATACAATTTTTTTTTTTTTTTGAAAATGTTACAGACACCGTACCAAACGCTTTACTACTTTTCCTTGCAGTCAAAGTAGTAAAAATTGGGAAACGAAACCGAAATGAAATTATTTTTATATAATGCATATTGTTTTAGTGAAATATATCAATATAAGCATCTGCATACATTCATATTAGATAATTTTAAAGCACGTAAACAAAATTCGATTTTTATTTAGAAATTAAGAAAATAATATTTTTTAACCTATAATTAATATTTGATTTTTCGAAAAATAAATAATGATAATTGACACCACTCGTACCTGTGCTGGCCCGGGTTCGAATCCCGCTTGGGGCATGGATGTTTGTGTTGTCTTTGTTTCGTCTAAATACACTTTGAAAAGTGATATATATATATATATATATATATATATATATATATATATATATATATATACAGGGTGTTTCACAACTTAGAGCAAAAAATTAAAGGGTATATTCTGTACGACGTGCTGATCATGAAACAAAAAGAATTTTTTTAAAATTCGCAAAGTTAAGGGTAGTTTACTTGAAATAGACATTTTTTGAACCACTGGAGTAGCATACGTCATAGAAAGAAATATTAAATGAAATTAATTATCAAAGAAACATTATGTAATGTTAGTTTTATTTAGAGACAATAATTGTTTTGAATACAAAATAATTTATAATATTAATGCATTGTATTATTTAATATCAAGATAATTTGGGAAATAACATACCTAAGCGCAAAACTACAAATACTGTTCAAAATTTGCACCATTCATCCATACACACATTGCAGCACGTTGAATTAATGACCTAGTACAGTCTTGACACGAATTTTGTTCTCGTATTATTTCTGCTGAATTTTCTATTCTCTGCCTAAGTTCTTCTTCGTTTTCCGGCGCATTTTGGTTGTCGTAGACGAGGGATTTAAAATGACCCCAAAAATAAAAATCCAGCGGATTTAGGTCAGGGGATCTAACAGGCCAAGCTACAGGTCCACCGCGACCAATCCACCTGTCCTCAAACACTTGGTTTAAATGTTCTCTTACATTTAGAGCATAGTGTGATGGCGCACCATCGTGCTGAAACCATGTCTGCTGACGCACATTTAAAGGCACATTTTCAAGAAGTTCTGGCAAAGTATTTTGTAAAAACAATAAATAATTAGCTCCAGTCATCCTATTTGGTAGAATGTACGGCCCAAGTAATATTCCATTAACAATACCTGCCCAAACATTTATCGAAAAACGATGCTGAAAACTGCCCCGTACAACAACGTGTGGATTTACTTGACTCCAATAATGAGAGTTATGATAGTTATGAACTCCCTCCCTCGTAAAAGTAGCCTCATCAGAAAATATGATGTACGAGGGGAAATTCGGATTTTCAGTGGGTTTTTGTAAAAGCCAGTTGCAAAATCGTACTATAAACTGATAGTCAGGTTCTGTTAGCCCCTGTACCCGTTGAAAATGGAATGGGTGGTAGTTTTGATCTCTTAAAATTCGCCATACTGAACTATGTGATACTCCTAATTGTTGAGACGCTCTTCGGGTACTAATAGTTGGTTCAGCATGTACAGCATCTAAGATATCATTAACCATATTGTCGTGTTGATGCTGGCGGCCACCACCTCTCCCACGATTAGGTTGCACATATCCTGTGTCTCGAAGGCGCTGGACTATCCTCACAAACGAACGGGGAGTGGGTAATCGGCGTAAAGGATAACGTTCAGCATACAGACGTCGTGCCAATAACGAATTTTGCCGTGCTTCGCCATAAATTAACATCATGTCCACTAATTCACCGTTACTAAATGCATTCATTTTAACAAAAACTACACTACACTGCTATTCACTGTAAAATGAGAACAGTGCACCAGCAAAGATAATAATAATTAACAGCAATGTCGACGAAAGACTACCTACCCACTACCTATCAAATTAAATTAAATTATTAATTAAACTATTACACATTTTATTAGTATTAGATATTACGTAAACAATTACTTTCATTGTAGACGATTTGAAAACAATTATTAAAAATAACTATCGCCCAGTGGCAAAAAAAATGTTTGCTTGAAATACGATGCAATTTTTTTTGCAAATTTTAAAAAAATTCTTTTTGTTTCATGATCAGCACGTCGTACAGAATATACCTTTTAATTTTTTGCTCTAAGTTGTGAAACACCCTGTATATATATATCTAGCTTCTACTGGATTGATGGTCTTCGCTACCGAATCCATTTGTGTAAAAAAAAAATAATGATATTTGTTACTATGAATTATTTGATTACATAACAAATATTTTTGAAAACTACAAAAATAAATATAATAAAAGATCTTTCGGAACTCATTACATTAAAATACAAAAGCTTTGAAATTAAGCTTCGTATATATTTTATTTAAAAATTGACATTTCGATATATTTTACGTTTATCGTTATATGGAAAGTATATCGAAACGTCGATATTTAAATAAAATGTATACGAATTTAATTCTAAAGCTTTTTTTTTATTTTAATACAAAAATAAATTTACAATTTGACAAAAAATATATCCATTATTTATAAAACTAACCGGTTTAGAATATGAAAATCCGATTAAAGACCGAATACCAATATTAAAATATAATTCTCGATACTGGTTAACTATTAACCAATATTTTTATGGGTTACATGTCCTATTTTTAATATTATTAACAATAATAATAATAAAATAGTATATTTGCTAAAGAAAGAAATTCTTGTACAATTGTTAGCTACCGATAGGTTACAAGTTAAGTTGCAATAAATTTCAAATTTTGTATAAAAGCTTTTAACTTGAATGCGCTATTTAAAAAATGTTTAATAATGAATCTTTATTTCTATAGAAACATGAAATCACGTTCACATTCATGTACCGATACTTACACATC
The DNA here is from genome assembly GCA_963966155.1 of Clivina fossor. Taxonomy (NCBI): domain Eukaryota; kingdom Metazoa; phylum Arthropoda; class Insecta; order Coleoptera; family Carabidae; genus Clivina; species Clivina fossor. The sequence goes on from OZ014550.1 coordinate 30,397,553, forward strand.
AAAAGCGGAAAACCTACTTAATATGCTGAGGCAGAAATCCATAGGCTGCCCAATGGAAATAAGGAATAAGAAAGAAGATGTACCAAAAAATAACAAATATTAAATTTTTTTGCATAAACAAATGTGTCACTGTTTTTTTTTTTTTGAATGTTTTTTATTATGATTTTATTATTTTAACTAAATTAAAGTTTTATATTAATTATTAATTATATTTGCAAGATTTTTAAAGAATAAACTATAAAGAATTACAGTTAACAATCTAGAATCTAACGTTTCTAAACGATTTTAGTCATCACAATGAACGTTTAGAAACTTTAGATTTTTAACTGTAATTCTTTATAACATCGTCACCGAGTGTAAAAATCTTAACATACTTAATAAACTATAATTTTAAAATAAATTCTGTTATTTACCTTTGCATGATATAATTTTTTTTAAAGATATTTGTATCATTCATAAAATGCATAAATTAAAGTATATTTAAAATAAAACGACTTTAGGTTGTAATTCTGTATTAATTCTTACATCTTCAGCAGGAAAAATGATACAAATGACATATATAGTAAATAAACAAAACATAGAAACAAGTTACTGGTAACAAAATAAGTAACTTGTTTCCATGTTTTGTTTATTTACCGTAAATGTAATGACATTTGTATCATTTTTCTTGATAAAGATATACGCTGAGTACGTCGAAACGTCGATTATTAATAAATATTAATACAGAACTACAAGACCGTTTTATTTTAATATAATGAGTTCTGAATTTTTTTTTATCATGTTAAAGTATATTTATGTTAAAATTTTTATATTTCATATTCATAATAAAAAATTTTAAATAATCTGTATTAAAAAATCTGTCAGAAGTCAGAACTCATTATATTAAAATACAAAAGCCTCATGATTAAGTTTTGTATATATTTTATTTAAAAAAAATCTACTCTACGTATATCATTAAGATTTTTCTTTTTTACAAATGACATAAATGAAAAATTGTTTCCTGATGTTGTAAATGACGCAAAGTATATCGAAACGTCAATTTTTTAAATAAAATATATACAGAACTTATTGCTAAAGCTTTTTTTTTATTTTAATAAATTGTGTGGAAAAGCCTATAGGCAACCAGTTTAACATCGATGCATTGCGGGAATGGTTAAGCTAAGTGGTTTTAACGAAATTTGTATCTGGAAAGCGAGAAATGAAACATTTCGACCAGGCAAATAATTTTTTGTATCTTTATCACAGTTTTAGGGCTTGACTTAATTAATAAGGGGGTGTCGTAGGGGGTTGATTTTTGGATATGTTGTAGTACGTATCTGGTTTATAGGGGTGTTGGACTGTTAGGGGAAAAGTAAATTTTCTTATTTTTGCGAAATTTCCAGCCGTTTTCGAGATATTTGCGATTAAAGATTTTTTTTGCAAACATTAATAAAAAGATATATTTGAATGATTTTGATGGTATTCGTTTGCGTGAACGTCCGATGAGTAGCTGGAATGGTATGATTGAGAGTGTTTTGCGTGAGCGAAAGTTTCCAAGTAGTAGGAATAAAAGAGCATGTATGAGAGGAATTATGAATGTGGATGAAGCGAAAGTTGCTTGTTTGAATAGGAATGTTTGGAGACGACTGATTTCGGAATGATGGAAAGAGTTTGTGCCACACCCTTTTGGGTACATGGCGTGATTGTGTATGTATGTATGTATGTAATAATTAATAGCGCAGGGCTCGTACGGGGTTGGAGGCAGATTTCGTTACTTCTGCGAAATTTGCAGCCGTTTGCAAAATATTCGCAGTTTTAGTTTTTGAATTTTTATACAAAAATTTGTTAACTTTTTATCACAGTTTTGAGGGTTGATTTAATTAATAAGGGGGTGTCGTAGAGGGTTGATTTTTGGATATGTTGTAGTACGGCCATAATTGACTAGTATATGTATAACGCGAAAAATTTTATTATTTTTGCGAAATTCCCAGCCATTTTCGAGATATTCGCGATTAAAGATTTTATTTTGCAAACATTAATAATTAATAGCCGAAGAGTCGTACGAGGCTGGGATTGCAAATATGTTATAGTAAAACTAAGTGTTTCAGGAAGGTTTCGTTATTTTCGCAATTTTTGGTTTTGGAAGTTTTACACACAAATTTGTTAACTTTTAACACAGTTTTGGGGGTTGGTTTAATTAATAAAGGGGGTGTCCTAGGGGGTTGATTTTTAGATATGTTGTAGTACGTACCTGGTTTATTGACAACATATATTTAGAGGTGGGGGCAAATTTTCTTATTTTTGCAAAATTTCCAACCGTTTTCGAGATATTTGCAATTAAAGATTTTTAGATTTATTACAGTTTAATAGTAATTAAAAAGAACAGATGTAAACGTGTAAAGATAAACAATTTTTTTAAAAAAATTATTAATATATTTTAACAATGTATTTAACGAGTATAAACTATTTTCTGTTTTTCTTACAGAAACCAGTTCTGGAATTAGTTGAAGATTTATGGAATGCATCTCCAGATTCTTCATATAGTCGGCTCAATAAAAATGTTTTACGAAGGCTTCCAAATTCTAAATGGTATTACTAGCTAACTAATGTTTTAAATATATAACTGTTATTATTTAATAATTTAATTGTAGTTTACAAGGACGTAGTGATATTCCTTTGCAGTGCTCAGATGTAAGAGCACTTTTAACGCGTAATGAAGCACCGACAACATCGTCAACACCAGTCAGTTCATTGGATTTTGAATGGGAACATGAAACTTTGCCAGTATCTATGCATGATCCGTCCCTAAGCTCATGGTAAAAATCTTTTGTTTATATTATTAGATTAGTAGCTGATACAGATGGACAAATTTACGTACAAAAGAAACTATCGTATTTGCCCGAATATAACGCGACCCCGAATTTAACGCGACACCGAATTTTTTCATAAAGATATTTAGAAAAAATAATGCGAATTTAACACGACCTCGAATTTAACACGACACCGAATTTCTTCATAAAGATATTTAGAAAAAAAATGTTAATTTAACGCGATTCATTCATTTTTCGTAAAAGAATTCAAAGAAAATAAAATTCAAAAGTTGTTACATTCCGTTACCTAGACCTCGCATTTAGCGCGAGCAGGGCCGTATTTAAGCATAGGCTACATAGGCTGCAGCCTATGGGCCCGCACCACAAAGGGGCCTGCACCACACGTTTCAAATTTAAAGTAAATAATTGTTTAATCAATAACCTTTTAAGTATTTTACTTAAATTTTCATAAAACAGAATAACCCGATTTGCAACCAGTGACAATACACTTCACTAGTACATACAGCTTCATTAGTACTAAGTGTTAGCGCAAAACCAATTAGCCACTAAGATTATTTGATATTTTCATTTCTAAGTTTATTATTTATTTTTTTAAATACTCTATTTCAATAAGTAAAATTTACTTTTTTGTTACATTCCTCTTTTATCTTGCATTTTCCTAACATGTTTATTTAAAATTTTAAAATCACAACCCTCCCCCCTCGTAAGGGCCCGCACCACAGGTTTAGCCTAGGGCCCCACAGATCCTAAATACGGCCCTGAGCGCGAGTAAATTTTTTTAACGGGAAATAATTAGTCAAAACATATCGTGTTATATTCGGGCAAATACGATAATTCATAAATTACCGAATAAAATTACAATATTCACATTTCTTACAAACCCTAATTCACACACACACACACACACACACCTTTTTTTCAAATAAACATTTGAAAAATTGTCGTTATTTACTATTCAAAATGAATATGACAGTTGCCATTGTTATTTTTTTCGACTAATCATATCAAAATTAAAAATTTAGAAAAACCTATAAAATACTTAAATTTATTGAAAACCTATTATATAATCTGCTGCATAGACATTTTATAAATCAAATATTATAATTTGGTCATAATGTCTTACTCAACTGATGTAACACAAGCTACGTCAACAATCGGAAAAGATCCCTTTAAGTTCGAAATGGATTTAGCGGGTTTTGAGCCGGCTGATGTTCAAATATCGGTAGTAGAAGAAACCAGAACGGTTAAAATCGAAGCGAAACAGAAAGCAGTTCGTGGTGGAACGCCATTTATGCTTGCAATTTCGAAAAGATTCGACGTTCCGATAGAATATGATCTAAAACGTATAAAGAAACAACGTGATGGTGACACATTCAAAATTGAAATACCACTTAAAGGACCGAAAAAGAAATCGAACAAATCGAAACGAACAATGTTAAAACCGAAAAATGTTTAAAAATAATTTGTTAATCTCGGAAAATTATTCAAGTATTGTATAGTCAAGATGGTGAATATACAATTACTTGAATACTTTTCTTTTGTCTGTGACTTGTTTTGGTAATATGGCTCAAAATATAAGAATAAAATTGTGGAAATAGTGAATTTATAACAATTCAAATTATAAAAAAATTAACTCAACCAAAATATTTTATTTAATATTCTTCTCTTTTTGTATTTGAAATTGCTTGTGAATAATTTTTTAGAAGAAAAAACATAGAAACGTTAATTTTGACAGTTGTCATTATCGCAACCCATCATCAAAATTAAAAGTATAAAAATTTGAGAAAAATAGAAAATAATAATAATTATTAGTGGTAATTATTTCATAACTTAACCTAATAATGGCTGGTAATTTAGTGAAAATATCATTCCACTAAACAAATACAAACTGACGACGTTCTAATAGTCGAAACGGATATAGAGATGAGTTTGGTATGGAAAATGTTAAAGTAACTGTGGATGAAAATCGTAGATTAGTTATAATCCAAGCTGAGCTAGAAATAACAACAGATGAAGGAAGTTGTGTACGGAAATTAACTAAGACATTTGATGTGCCGGAACAATTCGATTTAAAACGCCTAAAACAAACTATGAATGGTACTAAATTGATTATCGAAGTACCTATCGGATAGATGTGAAACGAAAAATAACTTAGAAATTGAGTTGCTGAAAAAGGGATTCATATTCTTTTGTTACATATGCTGAATAAATTGTATCACTATGGTTTTCTATTAAATTTATTTTTATTCTTTTATTTGTATTATTTCTCTAACTCATTGGGAAAAATTAAAAAAAATGTTATAAATATACATACACATTTACGCCATATACCCATCAGGGTGTGGGTGGCTCAAACTCTTTACATTCAAGCACACATTCTTATCTAGACAAGTAATTTTCCTCATGTAAAATCCTTACAATCGCGCTTAAAATCATGTAAAATCCTTACAATCGCGTTTAAAATCATGAAAAATTGTAAAAATCGCGTGTGTGTGTGTGTGTGTGATGGTGTGTGTGTGATGGAGCGTGTGTGTGTGTGTGTGATATCGCATTCAAAATTTTTATATATGTATGTAAATAAACTGAGATAGCTATGAAAGATAGCTATTGAAAAATGTCAAATTAATATATCGAAAATGATAAAAATACCATTTCTACAGCAATTCCACAATAGAATCTCATCGCACATCGTGTAGACGGTAAGTTTAGCTACAATTTAATATGCGACAACATAGTATTGGCGCATTTTTACCGCAAGAAAACGCATTTTAATTTCATGCGCGCATAGCTCCGTACGGGGTTGGGGGTTGAAAATGTTATAGCAACACAAGTGTTGCCGAGCAGATTTCGTAATTTTTGGGAAATTTGCAGTCGTTTTCAAATTACTTGCAATTTTAGTTTTTGAATTTGTATACACAAATTTATTAACTTTTTGTCACAGTTTTGGGGATTGACTTAATTTTTAAGGGAGTGTCGTAGGGGGTTGATTTTTGGATATGTTGTAGTACAACCATAATTGACTAGTATTTGTAAAACACGGAAAATTTTGTTATTTTTGCGAAATTCCCAGCCGTTTTCGAGATATTTGCGATTACAGATTTTTTTTGCAAACATTAATAATAATTTATAGCCGAGGGCTCGTCCGGAGTTGGGGGTTGAAAATGTTATAGCAACAACAATGTTGCCGAGCAGATTTCGTTATTTTTGCGAAATTTGCAGCCGTTTGCAAAATACTAGTAATTTTAGTTTTTGAACAACAACAACTTTATTAGAAAATTTGTTAACTTTTTATCACAGTTCATCAAAAAATACATTTTTTTTTTGGTTTTACTGTTTTTTTTTTAAGGACATGTTTTTTTTCAGGAAAACATGTATTTTTTATTATTTATTATGCATTATTATTTATTAACATTATTTTTTATAGTAACTATAATAATTAAATTATAAAGATTTAAGGTGAACTAATTTTTACTAGTAAGCTAGTAAAAAATAATTAGATAATTCTGATTTATACTTGCATTCAGCGCAAAAGATTTCAATTTAAAATATTCAAAATTATCATTAATATGAAAAATATTTTACGTTAATTATTTTAAAAATTGGGTAGCAAAATTTTAGTTATATAGGCAACCGGTATAATACTCATGAATGGAAATTACCTAACGTTTAAAATTTTAAAAGATTTATAATGTATTATTTATAAAAATAAAAACAATTTTTGTACTAAAAACTTTTCCAAATATTTAGATAAAAACATGATATGAAAAATTGCCGATACGCAATATCAAGCAAACATTTATTTAATTTTTGTGTTCTGTTACTTTTTTCAGATAAAAAAAATATATTTTTTTTTTTTGAATGATTATCATTTTCCTTGTATTAAGTACGTACCTGAAAATTTATATATATATATATATATATATATATATATATATATATATATATATATATATATATATATATATATATATATATATATATATATATTGATAAGTAACCTGTCTGCAGACGAAACAATCTGTAATATAAGCGATGAAAAATAAGCAATATACACTCACAAACACCAATCTTATTATACATAATCACGATATTCGATATTATTACATATTTTAATAGGAAATTATCATAACATAGTAATATATAAATGTAGTTGCAATAATAATTAGACATAGCATTTTTAACAAAGGTTAAAATGTTTTCACGATAATAATATATCATCACGTATGTATATATGTATAGTATATACATATAAATTGTAAATAAATCAAATTTTTCTTTTAAAAGTCACTTGCGACTTTCTCACACTTGCTTACACGCAAAAGTTCTCGTTTCTTTTGTAAAAAGAAGTACTTAGTATTATTAATTTTTTTTTTTTATCATTTACACATTATAATAATCATCATTTATAATAACAGGACATTTCGCTAAAAATAATTGCTATCATAAATTCTTAAACAAAATAAAAACAATATTTTCGTGCTAAAAATCTATCACAAAATGCATTAATTTACGTAGAAAATTTAACAAAAATCTAAAAAATATATGAGTTACAGGACCTGGATTAGCAAGTTGCCATGATGACGACTTAATGTGAAATGACAAATTTTTTTGTTTATAATTTACTAGATATTAAAAATAAAAACTAAAAATATATATCAAAATTTTTATTTGCAATACCTTTTGCATATATACTTAATATATCGCGTAAATCATTATAGATTGCATTATCCTTAAATATTTTTTAATATATTTTGAATATTATAATTTTCATATTACTATATTATTTGAATATTTATTTTGTGCTAGATGTATCTAGATACTTTAATTAATCAATTGTTAAAATAAAATTTAGTAAACAAAAACTAATTAATTAAAATTGATTTAAATCATTAATTATTATTAAAAAAAATCAAATGATTAAAATCAGGCCAAGCGTGATATATGTATATGTATATATACAGTAAATAAACAGAACATAGAAATAAGATACTAGGCAGAACCTGTCACTCCTCTATACCTAGTCCAACAAATGTTTTTGATATGCCTGCACAGTGCACACACACATTTTTTATTATTTTGCCTTTTTGTTTAATGTACGTCTTCATAATTTATTTACTGAATGATTGTGCCATGTAATGAATACACTGTTCCACTGTTGTATCATGAACTTTATTTGCATTTACATGTACATAAAGATTATACAATAAACAGTAGCGCAGCCAGGATTTTGTCTTGGGGGGGGCCCAAGAATTTTATCTTGGAGAAGCAAAAAAAAAAGCAAATACTAACCAGATTTTCACTTTATCTTCCATGAATCGAATAATTAATAGTTTAAAATAATGAATTTTGGCTCAAAATTTTGGGGTAAATAATTGTAGCGTTAGAAGTGACTGCTGAATATATGAATAAACGAATAAAAATTGTGCTAATTCTGCTAGCCTTGGGGGGGGGCCGAGGCCCGTCGGCCCCCCCCTTGGTTGCGCCACTGACAATAAACATTAAGTAAATATGTCGATTTTGATTGTCAAACATTGCCAAATTTGCCAAAGTTCGTATGCGTTTCTTTGTTATGGGAAAATCAATGAACTTCATAAATATAAACAAAAAATTTTAAACGTTAATCAAAGTTTAGAAAAACACTTAAATCTGACAAAATAATAGACAATAATAATAGACAAAACAATATAGATGATTCTGTACCCAATCTTAATATTACTGATAGGCTACAAAATATAGCAAATATAAACAATGAAATTCATATCGTTTGAATAAACAATAATACAAAATAGACATATTCTCTTTTTTTGTCAAGTGTGTGTATGTTAACTAACAATATATATTTTTTTAGTAATGGATAACAAATTATTCATCGAATCAATTTATTCGACTTGAAAGAAACAAATAATAAAAAATAAAACTTTTTGGTATTTTGTCATAAATATGTTTAAAAATCATTAGACGAAAATCACCAACAAAAGTAACTTAACTGAACATAACAATTCAAAAGGAACTAACTCTGCATACATATTTAAAAATAATATGTGCAGTGTTTTTAACACTGTGTTTTTACATGTAGAAAAATAATTTACAAATTCAGTATTATTTATGCCACTTCTTATGTTCGTATAAGTTGCGTGGTGTCTCAAAACACCAGTTACAAATGTTGCAGGAAAAATTTTTCTTCTAGAAATGACAATTATGGTTTCGTAATCTGTTGCTGGTAGCAAATATTCTACCACACAAGTGGCATAAATGAAGTTTATCGTGTTTATATTTATGCTGACGTAAACTAGCTGGTTTCGTGAAACTTTTCATGCAAATATTGCACAAAGTCTGTTTGTGTTTCATTATTCTATGTTCATTTGATTCTAAAAAGAAAAATAGAATTACGAATTAGTATAGGTTGTCGAATTTTTTCACCTCATTATTTTAGAAGAAGACAACAAAATAAAATTTATTTGAAAGATTAAAGCTGATAAATAATCGTTAGCCGAATATGAATTAACAGTTTGAGTGCCAGCACTCTAGCTAGGTGTATACCTTTTTATTCTTATAAAAAACAATTACTATAATAAAATAATGAACTAAATAATGTAATGTAGGTGTACACCTTTTTATTCTCTTATATAATATTTGTTTATACTTTTTCTATTACAAGTTGACAACAATTCGAAGAATACAAGTTTAAATTTTTGTTATGTTTAAGTAAATAAAAATAAACTGACTTGTTGAATATCATACATATACTATTTAAATCTATAGTTAATTTTTTTTAAGAATTCTGTGTGGAAAATCTAGGACATAAGACATATTTGACCTTGTTCGCTGATTTGTTAAAATTTCGGAAAATCTAAACACATGATATTTAATTTTCTCTCTTAATTATTTTGTTTTTATTTTTCTCGTTTCAAACTTGAGGTGGTTCATGTAGTGAATGTAATGTTAAGCTTTCATTATGTTATGTTTTTATTAGAGTAGTACGTAATAATTATGTTTTAATAATTAAACATTGTCCGAGATGATAACGTAAAAATCTTTGAAAAGTGAAACATATTTAACATTTAAAAAAATTTAAACTGTCAGACTGAATAATGTTCGTATAGAGTTGTGTGAATGATTTAAGATAAAGTGTAAATACACTTACTTATTCAGCAAATTCTATATTTTTACGTGTGAGTTTGTGTAATTTGGAAATCACTATATTTGAATTTAATGCCAAATTTTGTAACTAAATTTACCAGTGTAGATCAATCAGGGGCGGATCTAGATCTAGCTGTATGAGGGGTGCGTTAATAATAATTGTTGTGTGGAAGATATATTTGTATGTATTTTGTATTATGTTCTTAGGCCCAAGGAGAGGGGGCATGCCCCCGCCCCCCCGTGGATCCGCTCCTGAGATCAGTCTTCTACTTACAAAATTCTTTAAAAAAAACATGAACTATAAATATGGAGTAAAATACAAATTCTTACCCAAGAATGTAGAAACAATTTTATTGCAAATTTTACATTTAATTCTTCGTTTTTTAATATGTTCAGTCATATGATGATTTTTCAAAGACGATTTTTTCAGTGTTTTAAAATCGCACTGATAACATTTGTATCGAATATTTTTATATTTATTTGAATGCATTATGAAATTGTGATGAATTTTTATATACTGTCTATCGCATGTTATACATATATATATAACATATTTTTACCATATTTAGTAGAATTGATTTTGATTTCTGGCTTCAACCTATTAAATTTCTTCTTCTTATTTTTTTTGTTGATTTTATAAGAATTAACTTTTTTACTTTCTTGCAATATTATTTTAGCACGAATATTTCGTTTGTCAGTATAACGTTTAATGACGTTTGTTGGATATTAAAGCCATGGAATTGCATTTTTATCGAGCCTGTATCGTTTGAACAAGTAGCAGATCTGAAACTATAGTTGATTATCTTAATCAACTACAATTACGGATCTGCTGGTTTCAGGTCTACTGGTTTCAGATCTATGGCCTTCATTTTGTATAATATCTTCTCAAACGATATGAATTTCATTGTTTATATTTGCTCTATTTTGTAGCATATCCGTAATATTAAGATTGGGTACAAAATCATGTAAATTGTTTTGTCTATTATTATTGTCTATTATTTTGACATATCTAAGTGTTTTTCTAAACTTTGACGAACGTTTAAATTTTTTTATTTATATTCATGAAATTCATTGATGTTCCCATAACACAGAACGCATACGAACTTTGGCAAATATTTCCGTTGAAACTATTGAAAAATTATATTAGTTAATATTTTGATATAAAAATAAAAATCAATTTAAGTGTTGAAATATTTTCAGATAAACGCAATAAAAAACAAAATGCAACTTATTCAATCACTAAATGAGATACATATATGGTGTATAAAGTAAAGAATAGTTGATTGTTACTCGAATTAATGAATGAATATGTGAGTATTCAAATATTAGCTCAGTGGTAGAGCTGATATGAGTTTTTTCATTTTCAGATTATTATTTGAATACTCACATATTTGATAAATATAATATTTTTCAACACTTAATTTATTTTTCAATTTTAACATATCGATTTATTTTTTTAACTTGACAAATGTTAACTTACAATTTCAGGAATGAACTCCATGAGTTTGTCTAAAATTTCTTTACGTGTTTAATTTTCATCGTTTATATTTAAATAAATATGCATGTTTGACAAGCAAAATCGACATATTTACTTAATGTTTATTGTATAATCTTTATACATTTTGTTGACAGACAGAAGAAAATATTTGCTTACATAAAAACTGTTGGATTCTAGTTTACCGACAAAGTAGGTAGTTCGTCCTCGTGTTCGGGCGACTTCGGCTACTGCCGAAATCTGCGCGCAAAAGATTGCAGTCAGGGAGGTTAGGGGAGTTTTCACTTGAATAGCAGAACGTTCCTTGATAGTGGTCAGAGTGGTTTAGTGTAGCACGTATCAAAACATAACCTGCAGAATACTTTTGTAATTATGCGAATGGTGAATGTGAACAGTTTTACAGTAAGTGATTTTTATTTAACATTTATTCAATATATATATATTTATTATATAAAATGATACATAAATATATACTACACATTCTATACACAATTCTAGAAATAGCCATCTTCAAATTTATATACCTTCACTTAGCCCATTTTATGAATATAAAACACAAAAAATTTGTGCGCAATTTATATTTACATACGAAAAACTTATTCAGAAATTCATGTTTGACATATTTCTTATAATAAAGATGAACTAGATGTTCACGTAAAGAATTTTTAGTTTTCAACGTAAATAATTAAAAATAATAGTACCTGGCAGTATTGTTTTTCAACATTCAATATGTCAAAAACAAATTTTCAAAATAAGTTTTAATACTGTATATATTATTGCCTCCAAACATTGTAATTTATATTTTTATGGAGTAGTTTACCCAAAATCAGGGCGTATAACGGGCGTGCAAAATGGGAAGAGCGGGCATTTTGTTACGCGGGAAAAAAGCGAGAATTATGCTAGGAATTTTTTCGTTGCTGGCTAGCAACCGGCATGTCCTGGGTTTGATCCCCAGACGAGGCAGTTTGACAATTTTTAATTTAATTTTCAAACTAGTATCGATGTGTATTTATTCAACTATTCAAATTATATATATATATATATATATATATATATATATATATATATATATATATATACAAGTTTAACGATAAAGAAAGTTAAATCGAAGTTATTTATTGCATATACTATATAGGTATATATATATATATATATATATATATATATATATATATATATATATATATATATATATATATACCTATATAGTATATGCAATAAATAACTTCGATTTAACTTTCTTTATCGTTAAACTTGCATATTTACATACGGAAATTTTTTTAAATATACAGGAAAAAAAAATATACGGAAATTTATTTCAACTTTCCGTTATACACCCTGAAAAACAATTGATTGGCGTTAATTGTTGTAACTTTGTAACCACGGGATACAATAAATAATATTGTTTTTGTTTTTATACATAAATACATAACATGTATAAATTTAATTCTGAGCAATATTTAGAATATTTGGTTATATGAATATTTTGTAACAGTGTATAACAAATTCTTATTTTCTCAGTTTAATTTAATGTATTTTAAATATAACTACACAGTTCTGGCTTTCTACTAATCAGTGTTTGGGAACAATGTATTCGTCCCTATGTGGATGGCAGGAAAAATGAAGCTAAGTTAGTTTGCATTTTCATAACTAAAGTGTTTCACTTTTATTCTATTACGATATTTTATTTTTGTGTTGTTACATTTATAATAAATATTAACTATATAATAAATGATTTATTATAAGTATAGTTAACAACACGATTATTAAATTGTTAATAGTTACATTGTTACATTGTTAAATAGTTTTCAAAACAACTGATTTTTTATAATATACATACATACATACACAATCACGCCATGTACCCAAAAGGGTGTGGCACAAACTCTTTTCTACATCCCGAAATCAGTCGCCTCCAAACATTCCTATCCAAACAAGCAACTTTCGCTTCATCCACATTCATAATTCCTCTCATACATGCTCTTTTATTCCTACTACTTGGAAACTTTCGCTCACGCAAAACACTCTCAATCATACCATTCCAACTACTCATCGGACGTCCACGCAAACGTATACCATCAAAATCATTCAAATAAATCTTTTTAACCAAACGTTCATTAGACATTCGCTCAACATGTCCGAACCATCTTAACTGACTAACACCAACTTTTGCTACAACATTCTTTTCAATTTCACACTCATCATACACTAATCTATTTCGTACCCGATCTCTCTTATTAACACCACATACCTCACGTAAAAATCTCATTTCCACAGCAGTCATTTTCCGTTTATGCTTTTGCAACCAAACCCAACATTCACTACCATACATCAATGTAGGCACCAAAACTGCATTATATACACTCAAACGGGCTTCTTTGGAAACATTTACATTCCTAGCAAAAGTTCCCAAAGCACCCAAAACCTTACAACCAGCATTTACTCTCCTTTCAATTTCACGATCAAAACGGCCATCTCTAGTTAGCAAACTACCCAAATACACAAATTCATCTACCTGCTCTAAACGTGCACCATCAATATATACATTACATTTAGTCATCAAGTCACTTATAAGCTCGATTATCAAAATACACATGGGCTTAGGGGGGGCCACTTAACCAACGAGTAAAAATGTGGGAGTATTTTTATAATTTTTTTTAGCATATTTGGAGACGATTTAAGGAGTGAGAAAAGAAAAAAAAAATTTGACCCCTCTTAAGGGACACCCTAATATATATATATATATATATATATATATATATAAAGAGAGAGAGAGAGGAAAAAATACGTTACTTGTATACCATTATAGTGTAAAAATATCGCATTTAAAAAAATTTATATGAATATTACATAGCTTTCGCTGAAATATTGAATTTTGTCTTTGGAAAAATGTCAAATCAAATGAAAATACCTTTCGTACAATTTTTTTTATCACTTGAAATACTTCCGGACCGTTAAGGGTTAAAAATACAGCAAAAATAGTTATGTTTTATTATCACTTATAATATTAAATGTATTTTATTATTGTGTTTTTAATGAGAATAAGTGTATGTATTTTTTGCGGTTTGCTTTATATTTACACTTTGCAGAATTTGTGTAATATTTTGATGTTATTATTGTTCGTTGAAATGAAATTTGATAAAATATGATTGCATTTCAGATTCACATTCGGTTCATTAGAAAAATGCGAGGAAGTAATACATACTTAAGATTTATAACATAAGGAGCAAGTCAACAGATACAATGTACAAGTTTAAATGTCGTACACCACCATCTGAAAAGGGTGAAAAAACTTTCTCTACCGCAAGACAAAAACTAAATAGACATACTGTCTCAGCACAAGCTACCTCAACTACATTACCTTCAGATATAGATCAAAATGATCATTTACATTTCAAAATGACTCCATTACCTGAATCTGTTTTTCAAGAACTAGCAAAACCTTCCAAAATTCCACCATCTGTCAATTTAAATTCGAATAGTTTCCATTATCAATCGAATAAATTTTCCGATAGGCCGACAAATTTTCAAAATCACTCAAATGAATTTGAAATTTTTCCAACAAATCAACTGAACAACCCCATACATCTAAATTCAAATCAGAATATGTCACATACTCATCATGTTATACAGAATAAGAATTTTCAAAATATGCACAGACCACCTAATTCGAATAAATTCAGCCAGTATAAAAACAAAAAAACAGACACAAAAATTCCTTCATTATTTGAAATTAAAACTAACATTGGTCAACAACTTTATAGACAATTTCTTGCTAATAAAAGTTCAAATAGAGATAGATTTAGATGGTCTAAATTTAAAAATATAGTGACATATTCTAATAAAAAATCAAAAATCAACAACATGAATCCTGAATCACTAAAGAATGGGTCAAAAGCACATTCAAGATTTTCTTTTAAGTCACCATTAGATAGTTTACATTCATCTGAAATGAAACAAGTTGGACAAGGTAATGGTATTCAAAAATTTAAAATTCCGAAAATAAATGGACCAACCGAAACATCATCAAACAAAACAGATGTTAATACAACAGAAGTATCAATAGAAGATCGCACAGGTTTAACAACAGATAAAGATAATACGTTGAAGGAGAAAGAAAAAGTAACAGATGAGGCAAATACAACAAATTATGAAAATGAAGAGGGTATTGAAAAACTAGAAGCAACCGTTTCGGAAAATGATAAATATAATTATAAAAAAAATAATTTTCTGAATTATTTGAATGAATCAGAAGCAGGTAAGATTATACATTAAAATATTTTTAAAACTTGATACATTAGAACTTGTATAAATGCCCGAATATAACGCGACATCCGAAATTTTTCATAAAGATATTTAGAAAAAAAATCTAATCATTATTTAGACCTTAAATTTAGCGTGAGTCAATTTTTTAACGGGAAATAATTATTTAAAAAAATATCACGTTATATTCGGGCAAATACGACGGTATACATATATATCCAAAGTTTTATTTTAATATAATGAGTTCTGAAAAAGTTTTTACTGTGACAAAACAATAAACATGAATTTTGTATTAAGTTAATTTTTGGAAATAATGTAGAATTTCAATGATTTACTGCTATATTTTATTAATTTTCAGAACAAACATGGAACTTGTTCTATAATCTTATGAAACATATGAAAGAAAAATTCATCGAGAATTTTAAACGTTCTCAGCCACAAAGAAAAAGAAAACGCATACGTCGCATATCAGATTCGGATGAAAGTGATAGTGAAAATAAAACCGAACTAACTAATGAAGAAAATCTATCTTTTAATGAAGAAAAAACAGAAGAAATACTAGCTCAAGAAATTGAAAATGAAAATGTCTTTAGAAAAATAAAAAATAATAAAAGAAAATCAGCATTTGCTGTTAAAGATTTTGAACAGATTAAAGCTAAAAGAAGTCGAAAAAGAAATAGTTTAGAATTGTTTCACGATGATAATAAAGAAACGTTTATAAGTGAAGATGTTCTAACAGCAACTGGAAAAAAAAGATGTTCAAAGAATGAATATGTTTCAAGCTCTTCAAATGATGAAGATAATATTCCATTAAGCGAACTTATCGTTAAAAAATCTAAAAATAATATTGAGAAATCTATAAATAAAACTTTAAAACCTAGTATAACGAATATCGAAAATAGAATTGCAGCTACAACAAAACAGAATATTATTACTGAAAGAAATAAAACTCCTGAAATCGATACGGAATTTGTTAATAATAAAAAAAAAGTAGTAAGGTTTTCTGAAACACAAGATCAAGAAATTGAACATGTTGAAAATGAAAAATTTAATCAAAATGTGGTTGAATCAGTCGGTAAAAAAACGAAAAATAATAAAAGAAAAAGATCGTTATATTCTTCACCAGAAAGACCAGTGAATGTTAAAGATTTTGAAAAGATTAAAGCTAAAAGAAGTCGAAGAAGAAATAGTATAGACATGCTTTACGATGATATTAAAGAAATGTTTATAAGTAAAGATGTTCTAACAGTAACTGGCAAAAGAAGATGTTCAAAGAATGAAGGTGATATTCCATTAAGCAAACTTAAATCTACCGTTAAAAAGTCTAAAAATGATATTTCCATGCGAAAAACTCTTATTGAAAGTGAACGTTTGAAAAAAATGGAAGAAGTAATGAATATAATTTCGCCGAGAGAATCTAAATCACAATTAATCGAAAATTTATTATCTAAACTCGATAGTACTATGGAATCGGAATCAAATGAAGAATTTCTTAACAAAGATGCAATCACATCGCAAGAAAATATAAAAAATAAATCTTCCGATAAAACTGTAGACAAAGAACCGAAAGAACATTTTTTGACTATTGCGAAAGTTGAATATGATAATAAACAGAATCGAAATGAAACTGAAACAGACGATGTTTATAATGATGAAGTAAAGACCGAAAGCTTAAAGCATGAAGAAATTGACCTATCTGATACTGAATTACAGTTGTCATCTGATTTGAAACAAAATAGTGTACTAAACACAATTGAAAGATTAGCAGCAAACTTATCAATTCCTATTACACAAAATAACCCATCTAATGTCTCTACATCTTTATTGCCAACTATAAACGATAACAACGAGGAACAAATAATTGATGTAGGTTCAAAACATGAAAATATAGCTAAACACAATGAACAACTTAACGAAGAATCAGCTAAAACAGTACCGATACTGGAACCTCAAAATTTCATACAAGAACAATTAATCCAGCATCAAGATCCGCCTATTTTACAACCACAAATCGAACCGTCACCTTCGCAATCTTTACCTAAACCACCAAAATCCCATTTCTTTAAAACAGTTAACGTTAGAAATCTTGCTTTAGAAAATAAAAATGATTTACATTCCAAATCATTGACGGTATGCCCTCCTAGCGAAATTGTTCAGAAATGTAATGTAACTAACAGTGTTGGTAATAAAAAACCAGAAAATATTCTAATAATTCCGTACAAGAACGTATTGTTTTACGGTAAAAATAAGGAAATTTTTAACGAGATGATGAAATATCCAAAACTAAACGATTTATATAAATGTCCAGGATCAAATTGTGCATTTACAACTAACGTTTCAGATGTATTTCGTATGCATTTGTATTCTCATCAGTTTTCTCCAGTTGGAAAATATTGCATTTATTGCACCAAAAACATTGAAGTTGCTGTTGTAATTGATCATATAAACGAACATCACTCACATTGTTTGCATCAGTGTAGTTATTGTTTCTTTCGAGCTATTTCACCCAGATTTATTAATGCTCACAAACGAATTTCTCATAAAGATCTAAATGCAAAAACGTATATATTATCGCCGATTATTTATAAAAATAAACCACAAACTCTGGCACCACTACCGAGAAACTGTACAATTCTGCCAATTGAACAAGGTAAGCAATAGTTTTACTACAGTCCCAATATATTTGTCGTGTCGTTGGAAGCTCACAGCGTTACTATTTCTTTCTATTCGAATACAGTGCTTCTAATCAAATCAAATCCTCCGAGAAATTGTTAATTAATTTTTAAATTAGTATCATATAGTCTGACAGAAGTCTACACAATGACATTTAGCACATTTATCTAGAAACTACTCATACAAGCACGACAAATATAATAAATATTTCATATAAAATAACAAAAGCCCTAACAAACAGCTTTTAACCCACGAAAATTTATACATATATATATATATATATATATATATATATATATATATATAAATTTTTTATTTATTTTATCAAATCAATAAATAAACGAGGGGAAAACCACTTCTTCAAATTTTGTACACCAGATTTTACAAATTTCACGTATGATTGTTGAAATTGTAGTCTTTCTTCCTTGATTTTATGGATTCTATACGAATTGTCCAGGATTTTACAAGATTTTTAAAAATATTTTTAATATATTTTACCATAATTTTACGGATTGTACCATATTTTACTAGGATTTTAATAAATTTGTACACCAGATTTTACAAGTGGTTTCCCTCGTAAATAAAATTTTCTCTATAGTTTGAATTCAATCAATCATTTTATTTATAATGCCGTAGTTTATAAAAAATAATACCTATTTATATATTTTTTCTGGAAGAACCTGAAGTAACTATAAAACATAAGACAATTCAATCGAGAACAGCAATTGAAAACGCTATTGATCCGTTTAATTTGGATCAAGAACCGAATATTGAAAATGCAGAGCCAACAATTCAGACACAATTTCCTACGATACATGCTTTAGCGGAGAAAAATTCATATGTTTGTCCGTTTTGTAAAGAATACAGAAACAAAATTGTCAAAGAATTTATTTTTCATTTGCATACTGAACTACAATACTTTCGGTAAGTATTTATCGATAATAATTATAATTAATTTTGAAAATATTGTTAAATTATTTTTAATTATAATTCTTTTTACAGTTACGCATGTAATTCATGCGATTTTAAAACAGTAACCATACTAGAAGCAACAGATCATTGGATGGAAAATCATGCAGAAAATAGTCTAAAAGTAATAATAAAACCCCTACCAGTTAACGATAAAATTGAACATTTTGTCAAGCAATATATTCAGCAACAATTTGTAGAAATGAAAAAATTTAAAGAATCTAAATATACAGCCTAAATGTTATTCATTACCATTTTATCAAAGACCATATAACGATGCATAAAGTTACTTGATTTTTTTGAGACATTTATAATTATTGTCAAGTTGCCTTGAAAATCGTACAATAAGTACCTTATTAGAAAGTTGTCAATTTATTTTCTTTTTTTATTATTACTTTTATATTTTTTTATTTTCATTTTTCAATTTATATTTTGTTTAAGATTTTTTTGTGATATTATTCAGTAAAGCATAAATGCTAATTTAATTTATAAAGTATTTATTTTCTATAATAATATAATTATTAATAAGTTTGTGAAACATTTAAATAGTAATTAGAAACGTATAAATGTTTATAATACTACTTTGATAATGTTAACTATCGAAGTATAACTTTATACATTTAAAATTATAAACCAAAGATTAAAAATATAAAATAGAATTAAGGGAAGGTTACAGTAATGAAGCCTCAAAAAATTGCCTTTTTTCAGATGGAAGTTATGAAGATAAATTAATGATTTTTTTCAAAAAATAAATATTTATTTTTGTCTGTACTAGCAAATTTATTTATGTAATTTCATTGAAAATAGGTGAATTGTAGTTAAGCAATCTCAAAAAATGAGGGTCCAATTTCCATCTGAAAACAGTTTTTCTTCCAATAATTTAAATATTATCAGGGTGGCGAATTCACAAAAATTACAATTACAATTATTGTAATATCGGCAAAAATTAATAAATTTCACTTTCAGTATATTCAAATTATTTTTATCCCAATTTTTTTTTACACTTACACTTAGAAATCTTTGATTTACATTTGTTTAATAATTAAAATTTAAAAAAAAAATTCTGTAAAACCGGGAAAAGCCAGGGAAACTGGTTTTCACAAAGTTTTAGCCACCCTGAATTATTTAAGCTTTAACTGGCCGGATTTCTAAAAAAAATATTTTTAGCCATTTTGAACATAAACTTTGCAATTTTCCCTAAAATTTGAGATATCAAAAATCGATTCAGATAAGTTTTAAGTTTTAGTATGCATTATGATCTAGTCATATTTCATAATGATTTTACGAGCTGGCAGGGAACTGTCAACGCAGTTGAAAAACATAATTTCGGGGAAAAAGATGCATTAAAAGGTTTAAGTTCTGATTTTTTTGTAAAAAAGAATCTAAAGATTTTGTCTACCATTTCTGGTGAATGGTACAAATCCTAATAATACTTCAAAAAATTACAAATTCTTTTTTCAAATTTTATTACTAAAACTTTTCTTTAATATACTTAATTTTTTTAAATTAATATTTCAGTTAATATTATGTAGTCATTTTTTAATATTGTTCTTGAATTTATGTAAACATGTATTCGATTTGATGCTTTGAAATAATAAATTTATAATCCTTAGAATTTTGGTGATTTTTCCCTATCTCTATAAAACTACAATTTTAGTTAACTACGTTGTTAAACACAAAGTTTCCAATGCGTAAACTTGACAATCTAGTTAAGTTAACAATGCTTTGTATAATCGAGTGATAACTTACTATCAGTAAAGTTTAAATTGATAAATGTTTTAATATTTATAAGAAAATGCATTGATTTTAAGTATTTCTCAATTTATACATATAAAAAATAATTGGTTTAAATTTTAAAAAAATAATAATTTCATTTATTAGTTTTTGTAAAAAATTAATTAAAAATTAAAAACTTAACAAATAATTTATATAAATTTCAGTTTAATATCAACTGAGCATATGTATAACATATCTCTACTTTTAATATGGTATATGTATATAATACAATATTAAAAGGCATTCTCTAATTTGTTAAAAGTATTTTCTACGTTACAGAGAACATTATTTGTGTTTCAGCAAAAAAATCATGTATACTTAAGATTTTTAAGTATAGATGTGTGAAAAAAATTGGGATAAAAATAATTTTAATATACACTAAAAGTGAAATTCATTAATTTTTGCCGAGATATTATAATAATAGAAATACAAATTTGTGTTTGTAATTTTGTGAATTCGCCAAACAAATTTTTTCCCTGACTACAAATAAAATTCCCTGACTTTTCCAGGATCAACAAAATTCCCTGACTTTTCTCGGGTTTTCCCGGTTTTCGTATAAAAAAATTCGTATAGTGTATCCAGATAACACAATATACAAAAATCTGTGTAAATTTATATTACACAGTAATTTCACTACATTTTTTTGTTGTAATTTCATAAATTTTCTATAATTAACTAACAATTTATGAAATTACAGTAAAAAATTACTATGATTATGTAAATTTATACTGATTTTTTACAGTGTATTGAAAAGAAATCTATTGTTTGAAGTAAATTTGTACCTAAAATAATTTGTATACACTATATAATATTTAAAAGCAATTTCGTACAACTCTACTGAATTCTAACTCTACTGAATTTAAAATGAATGAGTTTACGTCCTCTGGACACATTATAATACAATAAATTATTTTATAAAAAAATGGTCAGTAACGAAATTTACACAAAATAAAGAAAATAAAATATGTTTGAAAATTGCTTTACGGTTATAAATCATTTCGGAGCTAACTTAACCTATAAAAATATTCTTTTAAATTCTTGCTGCGGAATACAGAATGGAACAAAAGATGGTTTCGAAAGAGAAAAAAAGAAAAAAGACGAAGTATCTATATTAAAAATAAAAACGAGCTAAAAAATGTATTTGACCAGAGATAATTGCTTTGACCCATCCTTGTCGTTGTCATGGCTTACTTGTATGCTTATCTATATTATTCGGCATAAGCAGTTGAACATAACGTATAGGACGGACGCAAGCGGTCGAGGCCTTCCACGATGGAGCTTATACTCTGTGGCACCATAGGCGTACAATTAAATTTTTTATTATAGGTTATTACTGAATGTAATGTATATATTGATGGTTGGTGCACGTTGAGAGCAGATAGATGAATTTGTGTATTTGGGTAGTTTGTTGTCTAGAGATGGCCGTTTTGAAAGGACAGTAAATGCTGGTTGTAAGGTTTTAGGTGCTTTGGAAACTTTTGCTAGGAATGTAAATGAAGCCCGTTTGAGTATATACAATGCAGTTTTGGTGCCTACGTTGTGATGTATAGGGTAGTGAATGTTGGGTTTGGTTGCAAAAACATAAACGGAAAATGACTGCTGTGGAAATGAGATTTTTACGTGGGGTATGTGGTGTAAATAGGAGAGATCGAGTACGAAATAGATTAGTGTATGATGAGTGTGAAATTGAAAAAAATGTTGTAGCAAAAGTTGCAGTGTTAATCAGTTAAGATGGTTCGGACATGTTGAGCGAATGTCTAATGAACGTTTGGTTAAAAAGATTTATTTGAATGATTTTGATGGTATACGTTTGCGTGGACGTCCGATGAGTAGTTGGAGTGGTATGATTGAGAGGGTGGCTTGCGTGAGCAAAAGTTTCCAAGTAGTAGGAATAAAAGAGCATGTATGAGAGGAATTATAAATGCTTGTTTGGATAGGAATGTTTGGAGGCGACTGATTTCGGGATGATGAAAAGAGTTTGTGCCACACCCTTTTGGGTACATGGCGTGATTGTGTATATATATGTATGTATGTTATTACATATTATAATGATAGCAAAAAATATTTTCAATATATATATATATATATATATATATATATATATATATATATATATATATATATATATATATATATATAACTGGTTGAGCTGAAAGCGTATAATTAAATTATATAATACTATTTTTTTAATGGTCGCTAGTTATGATTTAAAGAAAAGCTGATCTAGATAAAAAGTAATTATTATTTTTTTAATAGAAATTGCAACGTAATGTATTGCATATATTTTTAATACAAGTTCGATAATGCTATTTCTTTGAAAATAAAAATAAATAAATAAATAAAAAATATTGTCGACAAAATAGGCAGAATTTTAACAACAAAAAATATTAAAGTTTTCAATTTTCCACACAAAAAGTAAAAAGAGCTTTCTAACTTGACCACCACTTATTATTATTTTTTCCGTTATTGATATTTTTAGAGGAATTTTTAGACAAAGTTTCATCGAAATCGGAGGTGAAGCAGTTTCACCACGATTTTTTAACAATTTGAAAGTTAACAGTGTACTAAGCTAGCCCTGTCCCTATACGTCTGTAAACAGATGTTTATTTGTGTTTGTGTAGTATCGCTATTGTATAGTATAAGGAGCCTTTATACAAATTACAGTGTATTATTAAATATAGGTACATATATGCTAAATTTTCTGCTGAATCATTCTACGTAAGTATAGCAATGTAAATAAAAACTATTGTGAAACACGTAGAAATTTGACAGCCATTGAAGTACAGTGCAAATAAGTAAATAGAAAACCGTAGTGCCTTTATTTGGAAAAATATAAATTATCTATTGAAAATTCGCATCTCTCATAATATTGAAATATTGATAGCAGTATTTATTTTTGTGTAGGGAAATATACCGAAATAAGTTTTGCTACGTCATTTATCAGTACCGTATCAAGAAGAGATGGATATATTGTATGATAGTAGAGTATATTGCCAAATATTTCCTTATTCTAAATATAGCAAATCCGTAATAAATAACATAGTAAAAAATCTTTCAGAACTCATTATATTCAAATAAAACAGCTTCTGGTTGTAGTTAGTGTATTTATAATCAACATACTCAACGTACATCTTCATCAGAAAAAATGATACGAAAGATATATATATATACAGAGGCGTAGCAACCGGGGGTGCAAGGAGTGCGGTGCACACGGGCCCATGAGCGAGAGGGGCCCACGAGCCAAAGTGCCCAATAGGGCCTTATTTTCATTAATACTTACCATTTTTTTTTGTTTATTTTAATTTTTTTGTAATAAATAAGAAACAAAGAAGAGGAATAAAATACCATTCATAGAATTAAATATATTTATTATATAAATTAGTTTATTAAAGCAAGTTAAATACATTTTCATAGAATCTTTTAAGTTTACAAACACAAAAACATACAGTACAAATCAAATTTAAAGTTTATGTTGACAAACAAGTTCATTAACTTTAACTAAACTTAACTTTTCTCGCTTTCATTGAAGCAAAGATGCGAATTATTTCATTTAAATGTGATTTACGTGCTCTTTCATTTTCAATGCTCAAAATCGCCAAATTTGATAAACGATTCTCCCCCATAGAGTTTCTTAAATATGTTTTAATAAGTTTTAATTTTAAAAATGTTCTTTCAGCGCTAGAAGTTGATACGGGGAATGTTAAAAACAAAATAAGAGCGGTACAAAATTCCGGAAATGCCGAACTAAGAATAGAATAATCTGTAAATATTAATTCTCCTAATTCAAATACCGAATTAATATTTTCTAACTGTTTTTTAAAGGTTTTCCTAAAAGATAATATCTGTGCCTTAAAATCTGCGGTTAAATCGTCAGTATATTTGACTAGTAAAGGTTGGCATAAATCAATTATTTCATCATCAGATAATTGTTTTAAATTTTCTGAGAAAATTATTCCAAATAATTTATTTATTTCCGTAAAACTTGAAAATCTATCTTTTAATTGTGCAATTATAATATCTAACGTAGCGTTAAAAACGTTTACCCTAAAATTATCTTTTGAACTGTTAAATCGAAAATCTTCACATCTTTCTTGTTTATGGTTAAGCCAACTTTATTAGGTACATACATATATATTTCTTTCTATTTCGGAAGTCTCAAGGTGACTTAATCCCGTTAATATATAATTAAGATTAAAGACTGTTGTATTATAAATATAAGATTAAAAAAAATTAAATAAATCTTGTTAAAAAAAGCATAGTTTATTAAATCATAATTTTCTTACACAATAATAAAATTATGTAATACGATAGTCAGTACAATGTAAGATAAAGAGCAATTTTTTCAAAAACAATATGCACATACAGACATATGTGTTTTGTTTAACAACACATATTTATTGTTTCCTTTTCAATACTACATGAAATATAATTATATATAAATTAATAAATTATTTTATTAATATCAGTAATTTATGTTGATTTTGAATGTGTAAGTTTTTGTTAGTTTCGTGTTGATCGGTGTGATAAAAATGATTGTGAAATGACTTTTTGGATCGGAAGACGACTAAATGAACACTTGTTCACTCGCTAAACGATCCGCAAACGGTTTCACAATTTCTCTAGTTGCGAAATAAAATATTAAACCGAACGTAACGGAAATTGGTAGTGCTGGCAGAGCTTTCTTAAATATTGCTTACAATAGCAATGTAAGTGATAAACCCTAAACAAACAAACAAAAATAATAATTTCTCATAGATTTTTAGGCATTTTGATCCGTAGAAAGTAGTAAATATTGTAGCCAATTTAATGTAACTGCTGTAAAACTTATTAGGTTGATGCAAAATTATCAGGCGTTTTTCTAGACGGGTTATTTGTTAATAAAAATTGCTGTTTTGTTCACTTTTTACTACTTTGACTGTAAGGAAAAAGTAGTATAGCGTTTGGTACGGTGTCTGTAACATTTTCAAAAAAAAAAAAAAATTGTACAGAAATCCTTCATATAGCCTCTAGATGACGAATCTGAACTTAGTTTATGTGGGTGTATGGATGTGCGTCGTCAGCTCGCTCGCTCACTCGCTCGCTCACTCGCTCTCTCACTCGCTCGGTCGTCAGACAAAATTTTGTGATCGCAACTCCTCCTAGACGGTTCAACCGATTATAATGAAATTTTCAGGATAAATTTGCCTAGTGCCCGAGATGGTCATGTGGTTTTGGTTTTTTCCAGTGATGCCAACTTTCCGAGAAAAAAATTACTAAAGTTTTTAAAAATTCATTGTGGCTACATTATTTATCCGATTTTGATCAAATTTTCAGAAAAGATTTCCCTAATGCTCCCATTAATTACATGATTTTATTAATATTCAGTGTTGCCAACTTTCCGAGAAAAAAATTACTAAAGTTTTAAAATTTTTATTATAGCCATGTTATTAAACCGATTTTACTCAAATTTTCACAAAAGATTCTCCTAGTATTCATATAATTTATGTAATTTTAACAAAATACAGTGTTGCCAACTTTCCGAGAAAAAAATTAGTAAAATTTTTAAAAATTTATTAAGTATGATCATTTTATTTAACCTATTTTAATCAAATTTTTATAAAAGTTTCTTTTAGTGCCTAAATAAATTATGCAATTTTAACAAAATACAGTGTTGCCAACTTATCGAGAAAAAAAATCACCAAATTTTTTAAAAATTCATTGTGGCTACATTATTTATTCGATTTTGATCAAATTTTCAGAAAAGTATCTCCTAATGCCCACATAAATTATAATATTATTAAAATACTGTGTTGCCAACTTTCCGAGAAATGTCAAAGTAGTCTATATATGGGTTTATCCATATACTTCTAATCTTGTTTTTTAATAAATTTGCCCGTGGAATCGACCGTCTTCCAAGCAAATGGGAAGCAGTTATTGAAATAGATGGTAACTACGCTCCGGAATAATTACTTAAAAAGTTATTGTTGAATTTTAATGTTTCTTTTCTTTTTCATAATAAATATAGTTTTTAAAAAATCTGATAATTATGCACCATCCCCTTTATATTTGAAGCTTTTTTCCCTAAAATAATTAAGGAAGCTTGAAATTATAAAAGTATAATTTTACATGTTAAAGTATTACGACCGACAGTTACGAGTAATAGAATAAAAATATGTTTTACTTACAATTAAGATTGCAACAAAACATGCTAATGTTGTATTCCAATCACCATAATTATGAAGAAGCTTTACCAACTAAAACATTGTAAAAAATAAAGTCTCCTAGACCTAATTTGACTCCACCTGAAATTTATAAGTAAAAAAAATTATTTAAATTGTAAATATGATAAATTGAATTTTCGCAAGACGAAATTACTTCTTGCTGAAACTCCATAAGACTCATTCAGAAAATACTCTACTTATCATAAAAATTAGTGTTATGTTTTAGCGCAGAACTTGTGAACCAAACTACATAACCCAATTTTAATTTTATTAGTTATTAGTTTGATTACAGTCAAAAATTGCGCTTAACTTAAATTTTTATTTTGATTTCGCAAGCTAGTAGATGCCAGTTCAATTCCGAATCAACAGTATTCTATGTCTAAAACATAAAGCTAATTTTCAGATAAGTGAGAATTGTGAATTTGTTACATACGTTGTTCTTCTTCAATTTCTTGAACAGTTGGTCTCGACTGCGGTCTCATCTGTGTTCTATATTCAGTATTTCGGCCCATCGATACGTCACGTACTTCTAATTGTCGACGATTCGCACGATCTTTATGACTATTCACCCAATCGGTGGAAAAACCACTTTCCGGATCTTCTCCATTATTAACCAACAAAAAAATCAAACGGCTATAGGTTGTAGTTCTGTATTAATATACTGTAATAATTGCAAGACGCATCAATATTAACAGCAGATTGATAAGAGAAGCAACAGAAATTTATATTCCTCTAGTTAGTAATATAAGTTTAGGATTAAGAAAAAATTATTTAGAAATACACTTTATGTATTTTGAATGTATTAATTGTTTTTGTTTATATAGCACTTTTTTGCTAAATAAAGTTTCCATTATTATTGCAGTGCGATGCGTTGAGCCTTTACTGTAAAGGCCCCAAAGTTGATTAAAACAATAAATTTTTATTTACCTTCTGGATTATCCGCCATTTGTGGTAGTTGTTGTTGTTGTTGATGTTGTTGTTGTCTAGATCTATTGCTAGTACTATTATCAGGATCTCCTGTTGCCATACTCACATAACTATACATGAATGTTGCTTAAAAAAATAAATTAAATCTATCATTTTAAACCAAACACTTCGGCTCTAGCTTCTAGTTCTGTATTAATATTTATTAATAATCAACGTATTCCTCAACAGAAAGATATTTATAGTAAATAAATACTTAGAACATAGAAACAAGTTACTAGACGTAATAAAATAAGATTTATTAATTTTTAATTAAAGGAAGCCAATATAAATTTTATGATCTAGTAACTTGTTCCTATGTTCTGTTTATTTACTGTAAATGTCATTTATTATGTATTGTATATATATTAATTAATACAGAACTATAACCGTTTTATTTTAATTATGTGTTCTGAAAGATTTTTACTATATTACTGACAGAATGATTACTATTTATAAATAGTTTGATTTGAAAAAATTAAAACAAAATAGATCTCAAACATAAAATGACATATAAGTTTTTTAATGATATTTGATTTTATCCAACATAAATTTAGTGTTAAGTTTTGCACTCGGTGACGACATAAATAATTACACACAATTAACAATCAAACATTTCTAAATGATTTGATCGTCACAATGAACTGATTTTAAATTAGTTACAAAATGAAAAAAAGTATTTGCATTCCGGTGAAGTTAATACAATTTTTTCAATTTGTAACTAATTTAAAATCAGTTCATTGTGACGATCAAATCATTTAGAAATGTTTGATTGTGTAATTATTTTAATTTAGTAGGCAAAATTGCGTATTTTTTGACCAGTCGATGCAACTTACATGAATAAATTAAGGCAGGAAAGATTTGTTCGTTTCTTTCTTGAGCTGTTTCAACTAAAATTCGTAGAGGACCTTTTGGAATTAATACAGCGACAAGATCTAATATAACAAAACCAAAACAAAAATATTACATCTAGTTATTTTCGTTTTAATATACTTAGATTACCCCAAATTGAAATAACAGACAATACGACCCATGTAGTCCATTCGGGCAGATATTTAATGAACACTAGTGCCATAAGTGCCGATACAAATATTAAATAAGCTTGCTGAAGACGTAAAGGGCCGTGCCAGTGGATACTAATCATACCCATTACGCCAAAATTCCACATCATTAATACGACTGTTATAAAGTCCATTGGTACATTGTAAGCTCGTAATACCTCCCTTAAAAAATTACAATTTTATTTTGTTTTCTTATAAAATTATCGAATAAAATTGAAAATTTTACTTACTCTAAATATAGATACGAAAATATGAATAGTAACATTAGCGATGAGACAATTAACCATCCGTGAATTACCTGGAAAATAAAATATTTAATTGGTTTCGGTAAATTACCGCGGTAAGTAACTAAAATAATATTCAAGATCCAACAATATTAACGGTAGATTGATAAGAGAAGCAATAAAGATAACATCAATCAGTGTGATTGAAATAAAATATAGCTTCATTTAATTAATAATTTATAATAAAATAAAACTGCTTTCGGTTCGAGTTCTGTATTAATATTTATTTATAATCGACGTTGAGTTCGTCGAAATGTCTATTATAAATGCAGAACTTTAATGTAAAGCAGTTTTATTTAAATATAATGAGTTCTGATAAATATTTTTCTTATTTTGTTACCTAGTAACTTTATCTTCGTTTGTTAACCAGTTTACAAAACCGCGTCATATTTTATGAAATTATAAATATATTTCTTAGTGGTAAAGCAATAAATATACACGTAAACTTTTATTTTTCAAAAAAATATATGCGTAATTTTTACGAGGAAAAAGCCACTTGCTCAAATTTTAAGTATAATTGTTGAGATTTTTAATTGATTTTACCATGACTTTAAAAGATTTGAATTAATTTATATACCAGATTGTACAAGTGATTTTTGCAATAAATAATTATAACTAATTCTTATATCATGTATATAGAATCTCTCTGGATACATTTACGTTTCTAAGGTATTTTTTTTTGTTAAACCAGCCATCTTTATACAACAAACTATCCAAATATCGAATCATCCATTCCAAATCACTTAATAAGTTAATTATACAAACCGTGTAACAGCGATATTTGTATAAAACTATCAAAAATATTGTCATCACAATAATAACGGTCATCAGAATAAGTGAATTTGCAACTGCCTACCATGCTTTCGTGCTAGTTTCGTGACTTTTCTCGTGAAATGGAGTATAAATACTGGAAATTTAAAATCGTATTTATTGATAGGTGGAATAGCTGCCGAATAACAACTTACACGTAAACATCTTTGGTGGTGTAGAAATTAATCGATCTGATCGTTGCAACAACTACCAACATACATAATGACACAGGAACAAATAGTTTAATAACATGCTTAGCTCCGTATTTTAATTCTTCCTCTTCGTCAGCTAAGCGGGACTCGTTAATCTGTTGTTGTAGTTGGGGATTCGGTGGTATTGTAGGCGGAGCACGAATTGACACTTCGGGAACGGTTACATTCGCCTGAAAAACACATAAACCAAAATTTGATTGTGTAAAGTTTATTACTATCGAAATGTAACCATACTGTTCCGTAATTTACATAATTAGTTGTCTCGTTTCTGGGTTTTCGTCGTCTCGATTGTTGGGAATCATTATTGGGATTGGACATACCACCATTTCTTGCTACGTGCGCGTCCATCAATCTAGTATTTTCGGACACGGTTTCTATTTCACTATCGCTATCCGACATTCAATTTAATATTTCATAATATCTAAATAGAACTAAAAATGATAACAATAGCTATAGTTGACAGATTGACTCATAATTGCCTGTCACAGAAAAGTGTGAAGTTAGCTGCATGTTAGCTGCTAGTTCCTATAATTTTATAGATACCAATCGGAAAATTTATTAATTTATAATTATACAGAAATATAAATTATTATTATTTTAATATAAATATATTTTTTTCATGAATATAATCGATAAATTTTATTTTCAATAAATTGTAGACGGTAGCGCACTTTAGTCTATCTTCAAACAAAACGCGCGTTATTCATATGTTTTTGTGAAATTTTTGCAAAACGCTGTACGGAAAGTTTAAAAGTTTAATTATTTTGCGAAAAGTTCTATAAAATCAAAATGGAAAATATAATAGAAATGTTTGAGCCCTTAACCAGCCAGATGCAGGAATTGGAGGTTGAAAAGGTATACAATATTATATTACAAAACATATACCTAAAGTATATTTCTCTTGGTTAATTTTTTTCCGCCATTATGGAAATTTATATTTTGTGATATTTATTGTCAAATTAAATAACTAAATTAATGTTTATTTTTAAAAATATGGAAATTAATGCAAATATTTGATTACTATACATAATAACCGGTTATTATGAATAATTATCATATCTTAATTAATATTTTGAATATATATATTATGTAGCTTTATTATATTTGCCGGTAACTATAATATCCAATACTAGGTGGTCAATTTGATTAATTATGTTACGATTAAAGTAATTTAATCGGTTATTATTAATAATAACTGATTAGTATTGATAATAACCAAACAAAAATAGTTATAAAAAGTTTTAGTTTTGTTTGTAAATACATATAGCAAATGTTTTAATCTAGTAACATTAGATTCCCTATGCATAATAGTTTTCAAACCAATTATATTCAGAATTAAAACTGTAATTTATTATTCCGTTTATCATTAAATTAAATTCTTTGACTGGTATTATAAGCTTTATTTTTAAAATCGATTTTAATTAATTCCAGTTTCAAAACAACGTAACTGTTATAAGGGCAGTACTAAACAAATGAACTAAAACACCCAAAAACCGAGCTTATAGTACCAATCTTTATTTTATTATATCATTTAAAATTTATATATATACGTGTGTTTATATTTTTGTGTAGATCAAGATAGAAGAATCTGTAAAAACCTCACAACAACAATTAGCTGAAACAATGCAATTGTATGAGGAAAAACGTTTGAAATTGTATAATCTGCAAGCTGAAAATGCGTCTCTAATGCGTCTACACGAACAAAGTACCACTGCTAATACGAAAATATTTAATCGGACCCAAAAAACATATGGCACTGTTCAAAAACTAACTAAAGTTTTCGATGATACAAGCGCCATTATGCAACTGCGTTTAAGTAGCTTAAAAGATTTAGAATCGATAAACAAGGAACTTGAAGAAAATCTGATCAAGTATAACAATGAAACTGAACTTGAACGAATGGAAAATATGCGTCAGATCGATTATTGTATGAAAGAAATAGAAAGTTTGAAACAAGAATCGGAAGATAACGCGAAACGATTTGAGGAAACTTTGAAAGAGAAAAGAGATAAAATCGATGCAAAAGTAAAACACATAAATGAACTAAAGGATATATTACGAGATGAGGAAAATATAACTAAATCGCTTACGGAGAAGAGAGATGCAATTTTTAAAGAAAAAGAATTATTGGTTTCCGAACTTTTGCAACTAGAAATTAACTCTAAAGAAATGTTTGCAAAGAACGAGAATGATTTAACCGAATTAAATATCGAACTGTCGGCTTTGACTGTCACAGATAGAAACAACAAACATTTGTAAATATATTTTTATTCTTTCTTTTTAATATATCTGCCTTAGCGTATGCTGATGACGTAGTTATGTTATTGGTAAGGATATGAATCTTGTGTTGGAAATAGTATTAGTTTTTGAGAAGGATGACTTGACGAATGAATGTAATGATGGTGCACGTTTAAAGCAGGTAGATGAATTTGTGTATTTGGGTAATGCATAATCTAGAAGATAAATGTTTCCAAAGATATCACCCCTTTCTCGACTAAATTTAGGGATTTTTTTCTGTGAAACTATAAAAAATATCAAACCGCGGTTTTCTGTGGATGAAAGTATAGACTTTGAGAACTTCTTTCAAGCATTTTTATTTTTGTTGGAAATCGTCTCGAGTTCTAAACCTTTCTTCAAAGCTCTGAAAAAACTGGACGGCTGCACAATGAAAACTCCTGCCCTGTTTATCTGAAACATAAATCAAAATGCACTCTTAAAATATGATATATTATCTGGTTTTTGTCCCGAATAAATATTTGTGGAAAAAAATCGGTCAAAAACCAGATAATATATCATACTTCAGTGGTGCCTTTTGATTTTTGTTTCAGATAAATAGGGAAGGAGTTATCAGTCGTTCTGTTTTGCAGAGCTTCGAAGGAAGGGTTAGAACTTGGACGATTTCCAACAAAAATAAAAATAAAAATTTCTGAAAGAAGTTCAAAATCTATTCTTTCACTCCCAAAAAATCGCGGTTAGATATCTTTTACAGTTTCGAAGAAAAAAATTCATAAAGTTGTATGTCCTGTTTTTATAATTTATTAATATATGAAATTGTAATCAACATTAATATATTTTTGTTTTTTTGTAAAATAGGTTCAATAAACTTAAAGCAGAAAAAGAAACACTTAAAACTGGATTAGAAGAACATAATGCACTTCTAAAAAGTATTAAAATGGAAAATATCAAACTTAAAGAAACATCCGATAATTTGGATATTAATATAAATAACAGAAAAATTGATATAGAGAAATTGGAAATACAGATTCAAAACGAAAACGAAAACTTTAAGAATGAAATTGAAGAAAATAATTGCCAAAGTTTAGAGGAAGAAAATGTTGTTCTTACAGAAGATGTCCAAAGTTATATAAAGGTAACATTCAGTTTTATAATAATAAATAATTATTTGGTTACATGATTCATTAACTTATTATAGAATATTGCTGCGTGGGAAATTATGATCGAGGATTCAAAAAATCTACTCGAAAAAGATAAATCTTATTACGAAGAATTCGAATCTGAACTGAATAAAATGCGTGAAAATAGGCAAGACGACGTTATTAAATTTGAAACGACAATAAACGAATTAAAAACCAAGCTACAAGAAGAAGAAATGCTTCAAAATGAAATTATGGAACAACAAAGTAAATTAAAATCCGATATGGAAGCGTTTGAAAAAGAAATCGGCACACTTGAAACGAACTATAATACACTCGAAAGAGAGTTCACCGATGGAGAAATCGAAATGAATTTAGTTTTGGATAAATTAAAACACGAGAAACAATTTGCTAAAATCGCAACTAACCGCGAATAAGAAAGCGTTGAAAAAGATTGAAACCGAATCGAAAAAGAAGAAAGAAGCTGCGTTAAAAAAACAAAAAACTACTCTCGAGGAAAAGGCTAAAGAACTCGAGGAAGAAATAAAGATGCTAGAAACTGAGAGAAACATTAAAAAGAAACAAAACGATGAAGCGCTGAAGAAGTTAGCGAATGAAAATACGACAGAAGAACTACGAAATTCCGAACTGCAAAGCAGTATCGATAATATTTTGCGCGAATTAAAGATACAACAACAACAACTGGAAAAACAAAAATTGGAAGCGAGCAACAACAAGAAATCGGAGTTTAAATTGCCCGAAAATAAGATTCCAGCTTCGAAATATTCGTCATCGAGTATCGAAAGTGATAGCAGCATTGATAAAACACGCAAAGAATATTTATTGAAACGGAAACAAATGTTGGAACCGCGCAATAAATACGTAAGTTTATTATTAAAATATTTTATTTACAACCGTCGACAAAATGAAACTGTTTTAGGTTAGTTTATTTAAAATCGATATTTAAAATCGTCTTCATCAGGATAAATGCTATCATTTGTTGAGTTTGGTCGAAATGTCGATTTTAAATAAATATTAATACAGAACTTAAACCTACAGCAGTTTTATTTTAATGTAATAAGTTCTGAAACTATTCTCAAGTTCTCAACTATTATTTTATGTATTTGTTTAATAAACATTATTTGTTGTGAGAAAAATATCTTGTTGTTCTTGTTGTTTAAAAAAAAATAAATGATTTAAAATTGTCAAGATTTGGTCTAGGTCAAGTCAAAATAATTGTAATTTTTTGTATCTATATTTTGTTTTAGCCTCAAGCATTAAATTCGAAAAAATCTAACCTTTCTAATCTTTCTCCCTTTCCGCCAGTACCAACTCAACAGGTAATATTTTTATTTTATGCTAAGTTTTTGAGTTATAAATTCGTTAATATGTTTTCTTAATACATTGTTTTACTAACAAAATAGTTATTAAAATAAAAAGGCTTTAGGTTTAGGTTCTAGTTCTGTTTTAATATTTATTAATAATCAATGTTTCGACGAACACATTTTTTACTAACTGTAAGTTGAAATAGTTATTGATATATCTAGAGTTACCGTTAAGGTTTTTATGCCCTATTATTAATCTTAAATTAAATTAATAATCTTTTAAAACAGAGTTTTGATCATATCTTCTTTTCACTTCGTGATGAAGACGCTCCGTCACTTCCAAAACCAGCAAAAAAGGCTAAGCGTGGTGGGCGAAGAAAGGTCTTTTAAATCATTTTCAAGTATTTAAGTTTATTTTTTGTTATTTACAAAAGAAATGTTAATACTTAAATACTTAAAAAAATATTTGTTTTCTGTAATATTATAATTTTCATGAGTTATTGTTTAAAAGTTTATTGTTTAAAATTGAACATAAATTGAAATGTTTATTTAAAAATAGGGTTAATACTAAAAATATTCATTTTTTGTAACATTATCTTTAAAAAATTTCTGTTCTTGTTCATTTGTTTAAATAATATTAGTATCTAGAAATATTTGTTCTGCTTAAATGTTATATTTATTATTTGTAAAAGAGTTTTTGTTATAAATTGTTGTGTTGTTAAATAATAAAATAAAATTCAAATAAGATTTTTTATTTATAGAATATAGATAAAAAAATGTAAGATAATTAGTAATTGTATAATTTATTCTAAGTTATTATTTATTTATTTTTAAATATTCAATTTTAATTATTTTTAAAATTTGTTAATTTTCTTCTCTATTTTACTGAATTTTTTCAAATTTTTTTGAGCAAATTTTGAAAAAATCCCAAGGGTGCAGCTTATGTTTAACTTTAAATATCTCGAAAAATAGTGACTTTATCGTTACGAAGAAAGAATATGTTTTTTACACAGAAAGTATTGTAGAATTGAAAAATTGTACTAAAATAACAATTCCGCCAGTGGCGTAGAATTTAGGAAGGATCAACCTCTTACTTGCCCCTGTTGTACGCCACTGGCAGAAGCCAAAAACTTTAATTTAACATAATTTAATATGGTGTATGGTACCTACACTTCCTGCCAAGTATGATAAGGATACGTCAAATAGTTTTTAAGTACTGGGCAAAAATCGTTTTTAAATTTTTAAATAAAACACCCTGTAGCTCAGTAAGGAGCCACATTTTATCTAAGTGATTTGCATGAAATCGTCATATTCTGAGCCCAGGATACTCCAGTTAAAATATTTCCAATTACTAATAAATCACCCTGTATATTTCTTGGCAAGTTGTTTCTTTAAGAATTTCACTTTAATTTATTAATTTTGAAAATACAGATTGCATTTAAAAAAAAGTAATTTTAATTAATTTTGATTATCATAAAAATAAAACAACTTTTATTTGAAAATTTTTTTCGAATAAGGCACAAACTGACATAAAATAAAAATGACATTTAGTACTTAAAATGAGCCAAAAGAACATTAAAATTTTAAACAATACAAGGAGTAAAGGGGGCCCCTTATTCCCAGTGGCACACCGGCCCACAAAGGTCTTGCTACGCCCCTGTATATATATATATATATATATACAATGCGATATTTTT